>JAVSBV010050844.1:0-10903 GCA_033117975.1 Parotocinclus spilosoma
TAATCGGACCAGCCGGTTATTAGGACCAAAACGATCCTGTCCCGATGTGGTCCCATTAACCGGAATCGACTGTATATGGTCATCATACCAATGCCTAAAAAACAAAATTACCCTAAATCCTGACTAGGTGCTAGAGAGACTTTAGGTGAAACGATCTGGCATGAGAACTGGGGATTGGGTAGACCTAATCACGGGAGAACAGAGGAAAAGCTTTTGTGTTTTGTTTTGGGGGGGGGGGGGTGCTGGACTTATGGGGTACAGTGTGCAGTCTGAACTCTTACTGTACTCACTGAATTTTCAGGACTGGACGGGATATAAGTTTCTCTTTTCGGTTCCACCGCCAGTTCGGCATCCAAAATCTTCTCCACCGGCATGTCGTCATTCAGAGTGCTGCTGGAGTCCACTTCATTATCGTTCTTGTCCCGACCCCGCTGCCGCTCTTCCTGCACCGCTACACACACACACACACACGCACACGCACGTCCAGACACTGAAATTCAGACTCGCATCCCAGTCTCGACAGTCTCCACACACCCCAAATGGCCTGTGCTGGTCTTCCATCATACACCCCTCACAAAAAAGAAGGGGGTTATATATTTTCTTAGATTGCTGTAGGCACCATAACTGCACATTTGGAGCCAAATCAAATCAGCTTTTACATCCTGCATATCAAAGCCCACAGGGCTAACTGAGCAAGCCTAGGGAGACAGTGGCAAGACAAAAGGAAAAAACCTTCTGAGAACCAAAACTGAAAAACAGACCCAACCTTTTTGGGCAGCAGAGATTTTACTTATAAAAATTAAACGAAGTGACCTAAATAATAATAAGCAGAGCCTAAATATAAACATTAGAGATGATATATTAAAGGACAATGCAATAAATACAATAAAAAAAATCTAGAGTATAATAAACTAAAGAGAATACAACAGTACGAATAATATAATACATATAGAATCTAAAAGTACAGACTATAAGGCAATAATATAGATAATAAATAGTAATGATAATAATCCTGTAAACAGATTAAACAGATTCACTCCAAGTTCTCGTGCTCTCAGGAGAAAAGCTTTGATAGCATGGCATGGCATTTTCTGTCCGGACAGGGGGCACTCATGCAGGATTACGATTCTCCACAAGGGGGAGCAAGTGGCACTCTGGTAAGTAAGTATAATGTCAGAGCGATGAGTTTGTTTGCTTAGCTGGAACATGATTCGATTTGTTATTAGAAGTACTAAACGTGGATAAATCAAACCCAAAAAAGCCGACGAGACAAAAAAAAATAATACTTGATCATTTATTTAGTGGAAAAAGATCCAATATACGTACAAGTAAGTGGTAAAAGAGGGTGTTTTAATCAAGTGGACCAACCTGGAGTCTTTAAGGAACTTAGCTTGTCATGGTAGGAAATAAATGTCATTTTTGAGGGGCTCAGAAAAAAAGTCATGCTAGGAAAGGTTACAAAACCATCTTTAAAGGGTTTGAACTACAATAATCCACAATCAGACGCAGTGTGTTGAAACTGGAGGAAATTTAAGACCGTTGTTACACTGGCCAGGAGGGTTCAACGGCAAAGGCAAGGCAAGGTCACATAGGAACCCAGGGTAACTTCTAAGCAAGTAAAGGTCTCTCTGATATTGGCTAATGTTAATGAGAAGAACACTTAACAACAACGGCGTTTCTGTCCAACGTTCTGTACCGGCCGAGCCGAAGTCTGCACCAGACGTTATATAATGTCTTCATCTGTTAAACCGGATTCTCTTTATCCACCTGTAAGACGTGTGAAATGTCCTAGCAGCGTGTATGTTTGGACAGTTTCCCGTTCTCATTGCGCTTTATTTGTTGGCATGGATTGATGCCCTGTTTAGGGTTGGTTCTTGCCTTGAACCCTGTCCTGATGGTGCTGATTTAAGAATCAGAGATAAGTAAGTGCGCACTGTGCCAGTCTGCGTACGTTTATTGGATCAGGATTAATGAAAGTGGGCAGGAAAAAGGGGCGTTTATTTAAGGTCTTCTTACCTTCCCTCTTCATGCCCATTGCCAGGCATTTCTGATAACGGCAGTACTGACAGCGGTTCCTCTGCCGCTTATCGATCAAACACTCCTTGCTGTCCCGGCATGTGTACGTCAGGTCTTTTCGGACAGTTCTTTTGAAGAATCCTTTGCAGCCTTCGCAGCTGTACACGCCGTAGTGTTTACCTGGAATGAGTCGCATCTTGTTAAGAGAAAAGCCACCACAAACACTGTGCCCACTGTGCCCCTTTTCCCGGGAGACTCACAGTCACAACTGTAAAAAGGTACAATCCAAGCATTTGAGATGTAAAAGCCTTGCTCTAGCTTTGGGAGCTGAACCTTCGACCTTCTGGTCTGGACCACAACCAGCCATATTTTAGCACTTTCTACCATGTACACTCGTTACTTGTGGCTATTAAACGAAGGTTGTGAGGTTTTACGATGTCAATAAACTGCCATGCACATGTTCGGGTTGGGCAGGGGTGATTCTGTGGTGGACAGCAGGGGCCAGACCACAAGCTTGTCCCCCGATGCCCACTTAAATGAGGAGAAAGGTAATTAAATGAGCATTTAAATGCCCACAATGCACCCCCTTAACTTGGTCATGGCTTATCCTGACTCCCAAACTTCAAATGGTCAAGAGCCTCCACTGGTTCAGGGTTACTGGGGTGGGGCCTGTTGGGCTGAGAACCAACCCTGGATCCACTCACACAACAATTTAGACGTTAACGCCAGTCAACCTAATGCATGTCTTTGGAATGTGGGAAGAAACTGGAGTCCAGACAGACAAAGGGAGAACATGCAAACCCTAGACGGGACAAGAACCAAACCAGGAGCAACCCCTACCCAGCCTCCTGGTAAGGTAGCCAATTGTTAGGTTAACGAGGTAATTCATTAATTAATTTTGGTTACCTGAGGAGCGATCTCCACAGATGGAGCAGAGATGTTTGGACAGAGACCCGGGACTGATGCACTGATAGCTGCCACTGGTTGGAGGTTTGACGTCTCCTGAGTGGATCTGCAGGAGATCAGATCACATTCGTTTCTGAGTTACTGTGAGTCCGTTTCATACACTTCAGACATTCGTGCAACTCGGACCTAAAAAGAGCCAAAAATGCCAGCTAGAGGTGCCAGTGGCACGAAAAAAAATCTCCCTGAAGAATCCTTGAGAGCATCTAGGCTCAAATGTAGAACCCTGGATTTTGTAAACGGGACCAAAACCGCGGGATTAAATTCTTCATTTTAGTTCAATTAAGTTTGAAATTAGGACTTTTTTCATGCCTTTCAGGGTGTCACACATTTGAGAATCTACAGTTTGTCGAGAAAATGATTGAGATGTTTCTAGATGATGCTCCTCAAAGAAAGACGGGAAGGGATTTTTTCCTGTTGATAAACGCAGGGACGTCTTCTTCCCAAAAAAGTGCTGTAATCCTGATTGGTCTGAGCACAATTCCCAATTCCATGGTGATGGCCCATCGTAGATGCCTTCGAACCCGGGGAAGTGGGCGGAGCTTGTGGGCGTGGCTATAACACGAGGCTTGTTTTTTGTACAGTAAAGTTATAAGTGGTGTTTGTGAACGTAACTCTGTATTGTCGAGCTTGATAAAGGTTGGATAAAAATCCCTTACTCATGTGCTCCTATCAGATATTCATGAATGACAGTTCTTGAGGGAGGGGAGAGAGATCACCCCTCTTCAGTTTAGACTTTTTAGCCTCCGGATTCGAAATCGTTTAATGGTATCACGCTCTGAAATTCCTTCCGATCCTTCTCTGAGGAACGTTTCAACCATTTTCTCGTGCATTTGTTAAAGGACTGCAGATCATCTGCCCGTCTTTGCTCCTCAAGGATGTGTTGAGGTTAGTCAGAGACGATCCGTTTCTATTCGTCCAAACCCTTTGTGTTCTACAACCAGATAAAACGTTAAGAGTTGTGGCTCACTAAGCAGTTGTAACTGTATCTCCGGACTGTAGCACCTGAGGATTGAAGCCCATGCCAGGCGTACTGGGTACGCAGGAGTTCAGCGAGGAGGACGTGATCACGGAGTAGGGTGACGCCAGGCCGCTTATGACCGACGAATGGAGGTGCGTTGCCATGGAACCGATGGGTGGATGGGAGAGAGGTGGCCTCAGGTGACTGTGGGCGACCTGTAACGATGAACCTGCAAAAACATACAGGCAGAGAAAGAGGTAAGTGCCAACAACAACAAATACTGGACCTAGGGAGAAACCATTTTGGGGCAGCACTGGCATGTTCTCCAAGGACAGAGATCAAAGATTGCCCTGTTGTATCTCTCTTTAATGAAGCGGGCGGTGAGGTCGTCCGTCTGAGAGTTTATAGTCCAAGGCTAATTATAACTCATATGTACGAGGGTCCCTGGGGTTACTGGATGTCCGTTTTACACAGAGGAAGGGTCAGCGGGGTCACCCCTTCCATGCTGCACCCACTCGGACCAGTCAGAGGCAGGTCAGTGAGGGTCAGTTCTCACGTCATGTACAGTCCCAGCTAATTATGGCCAAAAGAGAGCAATTATCCCGTGCCTACATGTGATTTCTGGGAGATTTTTTTTCTATTATGCCCCCCTGACGTGCATTCAGGATAGATTAGTACCACCCTGGGTAAAAATGCTTATGGTAAAAGGTCGCCGGAGCTAATTGGCTTGAAAAACGTGGAGAAATATAACCCCGTGCCCAAGCTGCGGTGTCTGGGCAGAAGCATTTGGACTGTCCTTAGATTTTGCCTTCTGTCCGTGTTCTGTGATGCCACGTATCCTGATGGGCTTCTCAGGAAAACCAGTTACGACTTGTGAGCTTAGAAACCCCACCTAGACACAAAAACAACACAACACCCTAACTAGATAATCTACAGCCTCAAATCAGAAAGACACAATATGGGTCGTGTGAAAATAAAAGTGTTTCCTACATTTATTTTGAGTTTTATTTCATTGCAGGCAGTGTGAACCTGAAATGTTTCATGATTTGTCTCATCGACTTCATTTCATTTGTTAATAAACGTTTTATCCCTGCATTTCAGACCACAAACGCGTTCCAAAAAAAACGCTTTTTAGAGGACGATTTAGAGCTAGTAATGAATTAAAATGAAAAACTAAAAAATGATGTTATGCTAGCAGATGAGTGCAATCATGATTTGGTACAAAAGCAGCATCCAGGAAAGGCTGAGCCTTTGATAAGTAAAGACGATCAGAGGAACTCCCTCCAGTTTATCACCAAATATAAAAATGATGTTCCTCAAAGAAAGATAGGAAGGGTTTATTATAGATATTTCTGTCTCTATAGAGCATAAAATCATTAAACGATTCAGAATCTAGAGGAATTTCAGTGTATAACAGATAAGGGTACAAGCCTAAACTGAACAGGGGTGATCTCCCGCCACTCCCTCAGACGGCACTGCATCAAGAACAGTCATTCATGAATATCTGATAGGAGCACATGGGTAAGGGATTCAATACAGAGTTACATTCACAAATACCACTTAAAACTTTACTGTACAAAAAATATGAAAACAGGAATGGTGCTCGGACCAATCAGTATTCCGGGTCACTTTTGAGATAAACTAACGCCCCATTTTGCCCTTCACTGGCAGTGTGCTTGACTCAGTACTTTCTAAAAGCAATGAACATTCAAATTTGGGAGTAAAATTCACTTCCAGTTGTGCTTTAGTCGTTGCATCTGTGCAGGTCATGTGACCTGTAATAATTAACGATAAATCATTGAGCTTTTGTTGTGAGTTGTTAGATGATATAGTTTAGGTAAATATTAGGTTTTGAAATGGGATGCTGTTTCGGTTTGTAGGTTTAAACTGGTCTTTAGGAGTTTTACTATACCGGGCAACCTACACTAAATCTGGCAACCTGTAATCTCTGAGCTTTGCGCATCAACTGTTTATTGAAACGATAGTTTTTTTTTTCTGACAATTCTGGTATGAAAGAAAACTCACACCACAACAGATAACTTCTCATTTATACTCTAAACTCTAAACTCTAAATTCTGCCCCCCCCCTGGTCTCTTGTCAAACGTCCCAAACTTCTGAAACGCGCCCGGTGCTGTTCCACCATCCATAAATCTCCTCCGAACAAATAAGTTCAGGCCATACATTTGGGAAGCGCAATAAAAGTGCCAACCCTTGACCCTGACTGAGAGACAGAAGCACCTGCACACTCCAGCAGCACCGCTACAAACCGTCCCACAAGTACACACACACACACACACACACACACACACACACACATACACATACAGCGCTGGATTTATGACCGTCTGGTCCAAAGTGCGCTCCTGCACGCCACAGAGCAAACACACCCACACACACACACACACACGCGCGCGCGCACACACCATTACATAAAGTGAAAAGACGGACAGAAATTCCAGAAACACAGTAAATCAGATTTAGACTCACTCATGTGCAAGTATTCGGTCTGATCCATCGGTGAGATTGAAATCAGACCCAGTTTAACTGAGCTGGCTGTGTGTCCTGCTGAGAACTCGCTCTCTTAGAGCGCGCGCGCACACGCACGCACACACACACACACACACACACACACAGAGAGCGACAGGGGGAACTATGGGGAGGTGCTCCACACACACTGAGGAGAGACTCTTCATGACACAGTGATTCATGTGGTGATTTGGTAAGAGGCATAAATAAAAGTAAATTATTCTGTAAATACAGAGAAACATATAAATTAACTCATAAATAAATTAAAATAACTACAATTAATCAATGCATTCGTTTATATTACACATGCACGGGCTTACTCATCTGATAGAGAGGAATGAATAATAAATAAAAAGTCGAACTTACATCATTTCAAGTCATTCGAAACGAAAAAAAAATGTAACTAAGAGTGATCGAATTGTAAACTTTATAAAGAATTCCTAAAGCGTTTTGTAAATAAACTGATACACAGCGATACTTTATAAAGTAAAATAAAAAATAAACAAGGGAAACCGATAATAAAACACTAACCTGCTTTATAGTCTATTTAAGTAAAAAAAAAAAAAAAAAAAAAAAACAAAAACATTTAACAAATAAAACTCGCGGTGCTCATTGTGGACTGCTTAACAAATGAAACATATAAAAAAATAAATGTAATGTTTATTAATGAAAAGAGAAAATAGATTAAATTACTAATAATTCAGTGCATGTACATATAAAAATAATAAAACAAATAATAATTCGAAATAAAAAAAATCAAAAGGCCAACATTAAAATCACAAACTACAAAGTTTCAATAATTTAGTCAACCAAAATGCACATCAGTTCATTATGATATTGCAATTAATATTTAATATAAAAAAATATAGAGTACATTAAAGTAAATAAATTATAAATAATAAAAATAGAATAACAAATAAGGTTAATAAGGTTAAATACAGTTTGTTTGGAAATAAATTTATATATTAGTAGGCATAAAGTAAATACATTTAAACGAATAAATATTACATTAGTAATAAATTTAAAAAAGTCTTAAATTTCTAACTAAGTGTATAATTAAATTACTAATTAAATTACTAATTACTAAACTAATAGGAAATAAGCAAATCAAAAATTAAACAAACAAACAGCCTCTGAATGAATATAAAGGGAGAAATTCATAAATAGCATTTAAATAAAAACAGACATCAATAACCTTTTAAAAAACATTTTAACTGAAATAAAAAATAATTTAATATGGAAATGAATCAAGCATAAAGTGTCTTTTACAGTTTATTAACAGGCCAACATAAAGATAAATTAAATATAAAATAAATTAAGATGTAAATATTTTATAAATATCCTTAATAGCTAACTAAATACATAAACAAATCCCTTAATAAATAACTAACTTATAGGCATAACATTCTATTAAAATTAAATACAAGAATGAACAGTAGATAAAAAAAATAAGATGACATAAATGCAAAAATAAATTATAATATGCACTGTGCCACAAATAAATAGGCCAGCAGTCAAATCAATTAAGTATAAAAAATAATAAAAAAAAATAACAACTAAATTAAGCCAATAGGAACAACGATTAATTAACATGCAACAAATAAATAAAAAATTCTATAAAAACTAAAGAATGCAAACATGCTAAATAAAATACTATAGGGCAACAATAATTTCTTAATTACTCTTAATACAGCAAATAAATACAAATAAATAAATTAACATAATTTAACATAATCTTTTTGTTTTTCCTTCAAAAATTAAAGAATACGTAAATGCACATATCAATCGATAAATAAATCATAATATGCATCGTGCAATAAATGAATAGGGAAATATGTACAAAAATCTTTTTTTTTTTTTTTTTAAATAGGTATTTATAAATATGAATGAAAAACCTGAATAATTTATACAAGTCAATAGATATTAAATAAAAACAAATGAGCAAATAAATTCATAATTTAGAATATAAATGGCATGCATTCATAAATAAATAAGTCAAAAACTACAAAAGGGAAAAAAAACAAAATACGCAATTACATTAAATTAATTCTAAAGAATTAAATAAATAAATGCTTATTATAATTGAACGATCCAGTCCCTTAAAGACGAATTGTAATTTAAGTAGCCTTGGTGTAAGTTCAGTAAATATAAAACCTTAATTAATTAATGACTCCTCGGGAGGCAGGGTTCGTTATCTAAGTCCCTCCTTCGGTAATAAATTCAGTCTCATTAGGCACACAGGTTTCTCTTTTACTCGCTTGTTGTCGCCTCACACACTCATAACAGCTACATGTTTACACCCTTGTCCGGTGGAGGATCTGCAGAGCTTCGCCAGCTTGGAGCAATCTGAGAAGAAAGAGATTCCCAGAATTCCAGCCCTTGTGTCCCTGAGAGGCTGATGAAAGCCTGAAGACCCCCGAGTGCCCCCCTTAAGAGTGTGGGGGTCATGGAAGGGTGAGCTGGTGCTCCTGAGCGGGGTTATTCAGGAGTCAGCAGCACTCTGTCAGACTCTCTCACTCTCTGTGTGTGTGTGTGTGTGTGTGTGTGTGTGTGTGTGTGTGGGATCAGGACGCTGCAGCACCAGCATACGAGAACAAGAGTCTTTAAGAGGAACCACAAAAGAGGGAGAGGGAGGATGAGAGAGACGGATGGATTTTCTCCTACCCTGTTCCTGCACAATCACTGCTGCTCTGTTAGATAAAGTTCATGTGCAGTAAAAAGACAGAGCGAGTAATTAATCACTCTGCCTTTAATCTCTCTAACGAAGCCACATGGCAGCTCAGCACTGATAATTACATCCAGAGTTATTATCCCACAAAGGTTCAGTACAAACATCCCTAAAACACAAGCACTAGTGATGGGGGCACCCCTGACCTGGGTCACATGACCACAAACCCAGTCCCCATCCCCGGTGGAACGTCCGTTATTTGGTTCCGTACAGAACAACAGAGCAGAACTCAGTTATCTAATCAACCAATCATCATTCAGAGGAGCAGTTCCATCAGAGTAAAGGAATAATGGAATGGAATAAAAACACTTTGTTCATCTTTTTTTTTTTTTTTTTTATCCCCTTTTTTAGAAAGTTGCTTTTTGAAACGCACTTTGGTAAGCCTGCTATGTTTCTGACAGCAGTCTTTAAAAATTGTTTTGATACTTGTTTTTTCAAACTTGTGTGATATTCTGTTGTTCAAACGTCGACACTTGTTGTTCGATGTTTTGTTTTTGATGCTCGTTTTCGAAACTCCCTTTAATGCTCTCTTTTTAAACTCGTTTTGATACTGAATTTAAAAATACTAATATAATACATACAAACTCTTTTTTTTTAAACTCTCTTTTTTTGTATTACATTTTTAAAACTCTTTTTTATACTGAGTTTTCTAAACTTAAAAAAATACAATTTTAAATAAAATAAAATTGTATAGTAATTTTTCAAAACTTTTTTTTGGAAAAAACTTTTTTCAAATTCTCTTTTTTTATTTTCATTTTTCAAAACTCTTTTTAATACAATTTTTAAAAAACATTTTTTTAAAACTCTCTTTTTTGTATACGAATTTTTCAAAACTCTTTTTTTATCCTCATTTTTCAAAACTCTTTTTTTTATACTATTTTTTTTAAACTTTTTTTTTAACTCTCTTTTTTTATACTAATTTTTCAAAACTTTTTTTTGGAAACTTTTTTCAATTCAAATTTTTCAAAAAAAAAAATTGTAACTCTCTTTTTATACTATTCTTTTTATTTTATTTATTTATTTATTTTTTTAATTGTTTTTTTTTTTTTTTTTAACTCTTTTTTTTTATATACAAATTTTTTTTTTAAATTCATTTTTAAAAGCTAACTCTTTTTGGACCCTTTCTACTTAACAATTGCTCACACGTCGTTAAAACAATTAAGAGATCATCGTTAGCTGATTAAAGGGCTGACTGGGATCTGAACTGTTTTCATTTTATTATGGTGTATAATAAATGAATTATATAACAATTAAATTCATTCAATGAATAGAAATACTGAAATAAAAGCCTGATAAGTGTGATTCTCACACAATGGATTAAAAAATCCCAATTATGAAAAAACAATAAGAATTTTAATCAATTATTAATCTCATCATTCTGAACATGACACAAACAAAAGAACTGGAGCTCTGAGAGAATACCAACCGTGTTTCTGTTCACGACAATAGATAATGGAAGAGTGTGTGTGTGTGTGTGTGTGTGTGTGTGTGTGTGTCTGGCCAGCATCACACTCCCTATCCATCTCTCAGCACTTAAAGTTCTCCGTTTAACACAGCACAGACAGAGCAGAAAGAGACAGCAGGAGAAATGATCATCAGCTGCCATCATTCACCCTCAAGACAATGGAACTGTCACACACACACACACACACACACACACACACACACACACACACACACACACACACACACACACACACACTCTCTCT
>JAVSBV010050855.1:0-10903 GCA_033117975.1 Parotocinclus spilosoma
GTGGCTTCTTTTTTTGTAGTAAATGGAAATGTTAGGCAAAGACCTGTAGGTGGCAGTAGAGGGCTGGGGGAGAAACTGAGGAGTTTTCGGGTAGTGATGCCAGAGACGAAGAGTTTCTTCACGGATATTACATACTTTACATATTTTTGGTCGTATTAAGTGGAATTTCGGTCCAAATAAGCAAATAACATTTCAAGTATTTAATAGGATTTGTTTCGGTACTTTAGGATTTGGTCCGAATTAACCGGTGGTCCTATTAACCGAAATCGACTGTATTCATAAGCTACATAATCTTAATAACCCCAAGTCAGTTATTAATTAATTCATTATCTTCTGTTTAATCCATACGGGGCTAGCCGGTGCCCACCTGGCAACACTGGGTGCAAGGGCAGGAACAACCCTAGATGGGGCGCCAATCCATCATATAGCACACACACACACACACACAGTCACACACTAAGGGCCACTTTAGAGACACCAATTAATGTCTTTGGACTGTGGGAGGAAACCGGAGTACCGGGAGTAAACCTATTCAAACAAGGGGAGGACATGCAGACTCCGCACAGAAAGGACCCAGGCCGTTCCACCCTGGGATTGAACCCGGGACCTTCTTGCTGTGAGGCAGTGGTGCTACCCACCCATCCACCGCCGCCCCATGTCAGTTATTTCAGTTATATTTTCCTAATACTTTTTGGGATTCTTAACATGTATCTCTTCAAGGACGCCACGTTTCTGCTCTCCAGGACCTCGAATCCAATGCCGTTATCATTATCATATGTGGTTCAGCTATAATAAGAGCAAACTGTAAACACGGCGACAGGTGTTTGTTCATATAAACATCTCAAAGTGTTCATGTAAAACTATTTTTTATTCAGCTTCCATTCTACACCAGTTTCCTTCACTCCCCTCTAGGTTTGCGTATCGAGCCATGATTGTGCTCCCTGACGTGCTCGGTGATGCACGTGGCAGCAAATTCAGAATAATTGCATATGATTCCAAGGTCTGTCGCTGTGAAACCGAACTCTGAGGGATTTAGGAACACAGGGCAACAAATGAGTGAGCTGATCATTGTAATGCAGGCAAAATTATGCAGCCATCCGTAATTCGAAGCCGTGTGAAGCCAAATGTCTGACATACTATTACAGCTGTTCTACTTCTGTATTTCTTACAGCAGTTATCTTTTTGCCTATTGAACCAGATTTGTTTTTTTGCCTGTTCGCTGTGTTCTAATGTAATTATGCACTATTACGATCTGTACTGGAGGCTTATATGAAACCAAGCACTGTTCGTAACAAGAACATTTATCTTGCAGACTCCGTAATGCCCAAAAGAGAACGGTATTAAATGTAATCCAATTGTCACAGTAGTTATCAGTAGCTTTCATTTCTCATGTTGCAAACGGCTTCCTATATCCAGTCTTCTCTGAGAATAAGGAGCCAATGTAAACCTGCCAACCTGACTCAGGATTATTTCTTCCTTTTTTATTTACATGCAGCTTGCTTGACTTAAAGGGGACAACCAGATGCTGGTAGTTCCTCAGATCCTGGGTTCAACCCCCAGGGTGGACTTTTAAGGCACAGGTCAGGCGATGTGAACCACTTATGGAACCATGCTATAGACTAGGCTCTGTTCTATGGGCAAAAGAAGGTGTAAGCTCCAGACCCTTCTGCCTCAGCAGACGCTTTCAATAGGGTCTGGACTGCAGGCTATTGAGCACCCACAATATCTGACTACAAAGCCATACACTTTTAGCATGTGGAGAGTGCCCACAATGGACATGAAAGCATTAGAAGTGCACGTTGGAGCAACAGAAGAAGCTTGCCTGGACGCCCACAATTTGGACAAGGTTCTGCTGTGAAACGTGCCACCTCTCAAAACCACAGGTAATGTGGGCATTAACTGGAGCGTAGCTGTACGCTAAAGCAAGCACTGTGACTGGTTTGTTTGAGAAGTGGTGTTTTACAATAGTATACCAGTGCACTATTTGTTGACGTATTTCTGTTGAACAAGCAGTGTAATAAATCTCAAGCCATCAATCACTGCTTGAGGTTAAACAGCCCAAGTATTGCCTTTTGCAAAAGAAGTCCAATTGCCTGATCATATCTCAGTATTGAATTCCACTTGTCTTGATTTATCAGAGCCCTAGATATTTTCGTCTTATCCTACTAACGTTCCTCACGTTCTTATTTCCATAGCGCACTTAAATGATTGGATGTGAAACCCGACTATGCACAAATACGCCTGGGTGACATCCAGACAAATGAAGTCTGCGCATTTGAGACTGGCGTTTAGACATTAATCAGAAACAGAAAGCATTGGACAAGATATTTATCGGAGGGAATATTGCATCTGACATAAGTTCAGTGTATGAGCAAAACATATCCAATGTTTATTAAGTAACTGTCCTTAAAAAACTTTATAGGGAAAACTTAAAGAAATCTGGTCATTCATTCATTCATTATCTTTCGCTTAATCCACATGGAATAGCGGGCCAGTCAGTGCCCACCCGGCAACTCTGGGCGCAAGGGCAGGAACAACCCTAGACGGGATGCCAATCCATCGTAGGGCACACACACACACACATTCACACTCAGGGCTAATTTAGAGGCACCAATTAACCTAACACACATGTCTTTGGAATGTGGGAGGAAACCGGAGTACCCGGAGTAAACCCATACAGACATGTAGAGGACATACAGACTCCACACAGAAAGGACCCAGGCCGGGGACCTTCTTGCTGTGAGGCAGCAGTGCTACCCACCGAGCCAAAAATTGGTCATAGAATATCGAAATAGTATTGTTACCACTGGTCCCACTGGTGCTTCGTACTGTTTTAGTTTTCTACACCCATTTTTGTTGATCATTGAATTAACGACCATCATCAATCATTTTGTTAATGTGTTGTTTACATACGTTGAGCTTTTTACCAAGCAGCATTTAGAACCCAGCCCTTGTGAATACCTGAGCATGTTTTTCCCTGGATATTCACCTTGAACCACACAAAGATCCCAGGAGGGGCTCTGTTTCTAAATTAATTTCTGTTTGTGGGAAAAAATGTAATCTTAAGCTTTACTTATCAACAGATATTTTTTTTTTTCCCCAGCTAAACAGATTTCAATAATGAAACCGGCTCTGACCTTGAATGTCTACCTTCTTCTCTGTTCAAAATGTTTATTTGAACTGCTGCTTATTCACAAGTGGTGTGTTTTTCCTGTTTGATTTGATTGAGAAATGTAAAATGAATGAGAGGAAAATAACATGTAAGCCTGGATGCACCAGCAAATTGAATTCAAATGTGGGAAGCCATGCGTTTCTCAGGACTGTTTCATTTTGGGGAGGTTAGGACTCTTGCCACAGACCTTGTAGCTTGTCGTGCTCATGGGGGTGCGGTGGTATTTTGCTCAGTATTAAGATTGAGACTTGGGGCTGTCGTGGTTTTTTTTGTTTACCATCATGTGCCCTATCAATTTGCTACCAGTGAGTTTGCCAATGCCACCGATAAACCCCCCACCTCCAGGCTCATTCCCTTTAGTTCTATTAATAATACGTTTAATTATTTATTAAGCTATTGTTCACCCGTTATTTGGATTAAAAACAAAACAGAACTGAAGGTTTGCCAGGCACCTCCATATCGTCTCAGACTCCAGTCCCCAGAATTCCATAAATTTATCGATCTATAAAAACTGATTGGTCTATATGTAGTTAATTTAATCAGTCACAAATGTAGTAGGGAGTGTCATACAACATCTTAACTGTTACACGAATGAAACTGGTTATCCATGGATGGTGTTTAATTAAAGACGCTTTCACGAGTTTACACCAGCAAACAGCACCTATGTGTGTGTTGTGAAGTAAATAAGAAAGAACAGAGGTGCTAAAACCAGTGAAGTTGCTGATGCTGTATAATTTCCCCTTTATAGTTCTTCCTGATACCAAAAAAACGATGTAGAAACTGATCCAGTTCATTTTTGTCTACTGAAAACGCCGTTGCTTTTCAGCCGAGCTTCAAATCAATCAATCTAATCTATTAAGTTAACTGAAAACAAATGTTTTCAAAGCCGGTAAATTTTTATAAACCCTTTCTAATTCAGTAGTCAAGTCAGTAGCATAAGTCAGTCGTATTTTAATTGTATAGTTGTAAAGTGGCTGCTTTGTTATGGCTGGCGTTGCTGCTAAGTTCATTGTGTTTTTGGCAAAGTATTACTGTAGTTATGTCATGTAATATTGGCACTCCTAGAATGTTTCTCAGCCAATCAAATTTAAAGGCTTAATTCTCCACCCATTAGGTTTTTCTGCTCCCTGCCCAGTCAAACCAGTAACCACAGCTGTAGTGATCAGTCAGAAATATTGGTTCTTTCTATGATAAAACTGTTCTGCTGTCAAATCTGGTCCATGGTCAGGAGGATACATTGATGCCTCAATACCATCTCTTTGCTAGAAGATGAATCATTATGTTTTTCTTTTATGATTTGGCCTGAACCTCTTGGTTCCAGTCCAGTAAAAGCTTAATGCTATAGAATATAACCAGGATTTGGTTTGGCTCAGTGGTTCAGGCTTTGGTCTACTAATACAAGCTGCCATGGTTGTCCCCTGAGTGAGGGCTTTAACCTTATACTGTTCCGATCCATTGCAAGTGTCACTGGATAAGGACGTCTGCTAAATGCTCCGAATATATAGTGACATTATAGAGAAGAGATTTCCTGGTGTATCATGACAAACAGGAAATGGTTTGTCGGATTTGTTGTGGATGAACTGGACTGATGGGCCAAGAACCGTTAACCCAAAACCAGTACGTTTGCGGAAATAATGTTCACTGCGAGCCAGGCCTCATCCAATTCTCTGACCAGGCAATCCCAGTGATTATAATATATTACTGAGGGTTTGACTGCATCCTGTTTGGCCTCCCATTGACTGTTGTCTCATTAAATACATCTGTCTCTGCTTCTGTCTACATTCTGTGTTCTCTGAATATAAATACCCCTTGATCCTGACCAGGAAAAAAAAAGAAAGTGTGCAAAAGTCTTAGGCCACCATTGGATTCGGTACGCCATTTTTTGCAATGCTATTTATAATTATTTTTCACTATCTTTATTTGAAAACAATATAAAAACGTATTGGAAGTGTATATGCCGTTTCTAATTTAGTTTTTATCAGCTACAGTGGCAAGTATTTAGTGTGAGCTCCCCTTACAATTCAGCGATCACATCATCCCTGCATTTGACCCTTATACAGCCCAAATAAAATACTGTATGTTTGAGCGTCCAAATACTTTTGGGCATGTAATGTAGGTGTAGAGTCATCACAGTGCCCAAGCTGATGCAAGCTGCTTTTTAGGAATGCAAAAATCTCACTGATTGCCCTGCAGGAAGAGATCTTCATCAGGCTTGTCTAATAGAACACAGGTAATGGCTCATTGTGTTTTATAACAACAACATAGCTTTTCAGACTGCAAGATTAATAGAGCAAAGCGAATCTATGTCTCATGAATCACCGGCACCTGATCGTGCTGTACGCCTTCGAAACCCTTGGCAGATGCAGGAGTTAATGGAAAACCATGAAATGTTGCAGTTGCACATGATGGAAGCTCCTGATGTGTTTTCGAGCCTTTGTTGAGTACAGGTGCAAAGGCTAGAATGAAAACACAATTATGCCAAGTGAGCTTGAAACTGGCTGTACTGAAATCAAGATCATTACTAATGATCATAATCATGAACCAGGCGGTAACACAACCAAGATGGCAATAATCACAAAGATCACAACCCTCTGTTGGACTGGCTTTACCCTGAGTCTAAGGCAGGGCTGTACAATCACAGACCAACAGACCAACAAACCCTGTCCAACACAAAAACAACCCCAACTGGTACTTCTTAAATTTAAATCCAACACCCGGGTGAAGTACAAAGAACAGTCTTGATGCCGAATTACTGGTGAGGGGTGGTTCTAGTTGAGTTATGCTCGAGTCTCAAAAGGTGCTTTCTATGGACTAATTTTGACTAATTTTGGACAATTCCTTTGTGGAGCTCCCTCGAGATTAATTCCAGGCCCCCTGGCGCAAATAGGTGCATCCGGGTCATTTTGTATTACTGCCGAAATCGAATTTCTGCAGTTATCGAATTAATTGCACATAAACACTGTTACGAGATGTGGTGATTTTTAATAGGACCCAGGTATGCGGGATAAGCATATCCCATGACGTATAATAAGAATGGGGAAATAATATGGAACAACTGAAAGGGGGTTAAGAGCGGAGCACACAAAAAAACGAAAGGATAAAGGGGCGTGCCGAGGTTGCTTCCCGAGTGGGAGCCGCAAGAGAGCGCAAAACCGCTGGAGCGCCGGGACGCCATGCCGGAACGCGTATGCTTCTAACACACTACAGGGTGGCTGCTCTAAAGAGTGCAGAGGACGCCGAAGCATAAGAGGGTGAGCATGAGCTTGAACACGCAGGTAGCTGTGGGGTGATGATGACCGAATGATGACCTCACCCCGAACAGCGCTAACACCATGCCTTTATAGGACGTGAAGCAGCTGTTTGGGATCAGGACATTTTTACGATAATGGATGTAAGGCCATCCCACCGATAATTCTGGCAAGGACGGCCGATCGCTCAGGGGGAAGGTAGGAACCCTAACAAACACAGCCTGTGTTTTACTGATGCAGGCAGTCAGGGAGCTGGTTAAGGGAACGCAACAGTGGAATATCTTGGGTTGATTGAAACTCAGATCTGCTCTTACATCAGGATCAGTTGCAGAGAACTGATTCTGGACTGCAGTTTGAAAACCAAAAATGGCAATGACCCGAATGGGCTCAATGGAATTACGTGGTCAAATCCCTTCGTGTTATACAGGAGATACCGGCATGACCTGGTCATGGTGGGAGAAATATGAAGAGAAAAACGTCTGTGGTTATTGAAGATTATTTCGAGGTTTATTCCTTTTTCCGATGCTGTGATGAAAGAGGTCTCCAGGGCACCAGCGTTAGAGCAGAGAGGTTCGAGGTCTCAGCTCAAGGGCCCAAGAGCGTCCGCTTGGCAGAGCTGGGATTTGTAACCTTTCGAGCAATAGACGAGACCCCAGACCAATAAGCCACCACTTTATATGGATGTGAGGACTTTTCTCCTGGAATGTAAAGTAGCTCAGTCTGCCTTCAAATGGTGAGCTGATAAGCATGGTGAGATGACCTCCAGACATTACTGCATCAATCAAAACCCACTCTTTTTACTTTTCAGCTGTTAAGACTCACACATGGCTCAGCTGTCCCACTGCTTAAGACACAAGGAAAGCAAACATTAATCACTTCTCTATTCTACAACCAGTTGGTGGAATGAACTTCCACTGATTGTCCGAAAAAACAACAACAATACAGCCGTACCTTGGAATAATAATAATTAGTACATATGTGAAATAAATGAAATATAAAGACATGAAATACATGATAATAAAGTAAATCTTTTGAGCCACTGAGACGCGACTTATTACCGGGTCAGCGCCGTTGTGCTCATGCTGCTCGTCTTTGATTCCTACCAATAAAACACCACTTGGTCTCACACACCTACACACACTTGTGTGTCACACGCGTGTGACTTTAATTATCTGTGTTGTTCCCGCCCCAAGCTTTGTGAGATGACTATTTAATTAAGATTCATTTTAAATCAGGTGCTTGACACTGCAAGGATTCAGTGTTATTATTGATAAGTGCCCAGTGCCAATGAAATAAATAAATAAATCACCCAGAATGCAATGCACACCTACCCTGCTAGTCTATAAAGAGCATAGCCCTGATTACCAGACGAAGAATCTGTGATAAAGGGCCAACCATGCCAGTTTGTGTGTTTCTTAAAACATCTCTCTTCTCTTTGTAATATTTTACGTTTTTATTCAGTAGCTGATTATGTTTATTCAGTAACTGTAAATTATTCAAACTCCTACTTCTGTTCACCATCTGTAGCTGAATTGTATTTTTTCAGCATCTGACATCACTTCATTCCGTAGCTGAATTGAATTAGTAAAACTGTTTTTCAAACTTATTATTCTCTGCAAATAACTCTGCATTATTTGATGGTTTACTGTATTCAGTAGCTGAATTGATCAGTACCTGACAACTATTAAGTTGTTTAGTAATTATTTATTTAGAATTAGAGTTAGTTACTGACTTTATTCAGTTATTTAGTAACTATCTATTTATTTGCTGATTTTACACTATTTAGTAGTTATAATAGCTGACTATAGTTTATTTACTGTTTATTATATTTATTATTTAATAACTTTTTTAAATGTTTACTCTTTTCAGTAGTTGCATTTATCAGTAGCTGAATGGTACGGACTATATCTAGTTTTTCAGAAGTTATTCAAAAATAGATTGTCACTGACTTTATTTCGTTTTTTAGAAGTTATTTATAAACGGATTGTTACTAATTTTATTTAGTTTTTTAGAAGTTATTTAGAAACAGATTGTTACTGCCTTTATTTAGTTTTTTAGAAGTTATTTATAAACAAATTGTTACTGCCTTTATTTAGTTTTTTAGAAGTTATTTATAAACTGATTGTTAATCATTTTATTCAGTTTTTTAGAAGTTATTTATAAACTGATTGTTAATGATGTTATTTAATTTTTCAGAAGTTATTTAGAAGTTATTTATAAACAGATTGTTAATCATTTTATTGAGTTTTTCAGTAGTTATTCATAAACAGATTGTTACTTTTTTTTAGCTGAATTAGCTCACTATACTTAGTAACTGTATGTACTGACTTTTTGGTCAGTCTGCATTTTTTATATATTGATTTTTATTAAATAACTGATTATTGATTTATATGTAATTATTTTTATGTAATATATTCCCCAGCTATTGATCAATTGTTGATTAAGCTGTAGCCAACCTCGTACGTATCTGACTCCTGTTTTTTTTTTTTTTTAAGATATAGTTTTCTTCTGTTATTCACCATCTGACTGTAGATATTTAATTAACTGCTTATTTACTAAATGACTGCAGGTTAATATGTGACTGACTGTAGTTTTTTTTCCTGCAGATTAATTACCTGTTTATGCTCTGTATTCTGTAGTTTAATGCGTGTTTTTGCAGATAACAGTTTATTTATCAGGTGAATAAAGATGATTCAGGAGCTGTATATACTGGCTTGTTTATGTAGTACCTAAGTATTTCGTTTTAGACTGTAGTTAATTCCGTAGTTGACTAGTTTTTAAACAGATTTGAGTAGTTTAGTAGTTTAGTCATTTATTCAGTTTCTGTTTGTGGTCAGGAAAATAGTATCTATGTAGATTACAATTCCTAAACCCAGTTTATGTCTAATAAAGTCTAATAAAGTCTCAGTTAAGTATAAGAAACATGAATTACATGAATCATGACCCCATTTTCTCAGAGTTATACATTCCTAATTAAAATATAGAACTGTGTTTGAAGTTTAATGGATATATCTACTCTGACAGCACTGATTAAAAGGAGTTCCAGTGCTAATTTTGAATTATAACTCTCAATAAATATCTGCTGTGTAGCGGTTATGCTCTATCCAGCAATATCGAATTTGAGCAATAATTCTGCAATTGATTCTCACTCAAATGGCATTTTCAGTAAAGATGATTTTTTTTTACTTCAGTACCCCACAGTGCTTTGCTCTGTTTCTCGGTACAGCTTTAGCTAACATTACATTGGCATTTCTAATTAATGGAATCCAGTGGCCTATTCACTGCAATTAAAAACTAGACGTCAATTATTTTACACTCCGCAAAGGTTAACAAGACTGTGTGAGTACCTTTCAAAAAAGAATCAAATATTTGGGTCATAAAATCCTTTAAGGGTCCACCAACGGGGATGATTGCTAGAAGAAAGATGGCCAAGGGTTTCTAGGACCAAAGGGATGCTGTTAAAATAGCGGATATGTTTTGATGGCGGAAATAACAGCCATGTTGATATTTTATTTATTTTCACTGTTCATTTTTCTGCACTTGGTCAGTAGATTAGACTAAATCAGTAGATAGGACTAAATGAGATCGTACTGGACTATAGAATTAAGAAGTGTTTCTGGGATAATGGTCAAAACTGGTCAAAGATGAAATGGCTGTATGGATTGAGTCTGCTGTAGGCTAGCTGCAAAAACCTGCATCACAGAAGCAATATTTGTGCTTCAGGTTTATTTTTAGCTGTTAAATATAGCTTAAGTCTAATGCCCTTTTAAGAGAATTTACAAAGCCAGTGCCACCTCATTGTAGCTGAATGCATTTCACTATGGGCCGGGGACAAAACAATCCCAACAACAGCAAACCAATTTTGTTCTGTAATCTCATTACACTTTCTGCTACCTGACGTGATCTACAATAAGCGTGAGGTTTTTTTTAGTGCAGTGGCTTCAGTGGACATGTGGCAGGATTGACCTCATTATGTGATTGCGGATATTTATGTTGTACTGGAATTATTATACTGATTACAAGTGGAAAAAAACTCAAAGCAGCTTGGCTCACAGCTTCAGCACAAACCGCTTGCCATGTTTTAATCAAATATCTAAAGACCTCAAACTATGGAAAAAAAATGAATTACAGTCAATTCTGGTTAATGGGACCACATCAGGATGCTATCGTTTTGGACCTAATAACCGGCTGGTCCGATTCAACGAACATGCCCTATGTTACAAGATGGGACGTGCTATGTAACATATTAAATGTTTATAAAACCTTTATTGTACGTTTTACACGTATAGAGAACGTACAAACAAGAACTACTGTTGTTTACGAACCTTGTTCATTGAAAAATAAATTTGCAACCAAGTTTTTTAAACGATCTACAACACAATGTATAGGTACTCAGCATGCAAAGCATAATACTATAAAAAACAAGTTCTTACTCAATTCCAGTCAACGTTTGAAGAACTTATCCAGTGTGATCTGACGCGTT
>JAVSBV010050886.1:0-24207 GCA_033117975.1 Parotocinclus spilosoma
AAGGTTTAATAAACATTTAATATGTTACATAGCACATCCCGTCTTGTAACATAGGGCATGTTCGTTTAATCGGACCAAAACCATCGCATCCCGATGTGGTCCCATTAACCGGATTCGACTGTATTTAATTATTTTGAGTATGTGAAAAAAAAAAACATGATTTGTGATTTAAACAAGAATTAAGTCAGGTTTCAGTTCAGTGTCCTCTAGTCAAAAGAGATTGTAATACTATATTTGTAATTTAATAATACATTTACGTATGCATGGTTTTATATACATTTAGAAACTTTTATATTATTTCTGCAAATGGTTTATTTATTTATTTAAGTAGATCTTAAGTAGATGTAAAGTAAGGACACAGAACCCCAGTTAACTCTGGACAACAAATTTCAAAAGGCAGTCCGATTCTCAGGAATACTACTAGACAGCAAGCTGTCCTTTATTCCTTACATTCAGTTCCTCAGACAAATGAACACCCTAAACATGATAAAGGTGGTGGGGTTTAGATATCCACCTCCTCAGACGTCTCTACCTCACTCTGGATTATCTACAGTAAAGCCATGTCCTACTTCCTAAAGCTACTCAACACAACCCATAACAAACGTCTGACTAACATTCAATTTATTTATATAGAGCGTTTTACAGTGGAGCATTGTCTCAAAGCAGCTTTATAATATTATTTCATCTTAAAAGGCCAATCCCAAATTGGGCAACAGTGAAAAGGAAAAACTCTCCGAATGTAGAAGGAAGAAACCTTAGGAGGATCAAGAATCAAAAAGCGACCCGTCCTCTTTGGGTGGCCTAGATGTTAGATGAAATAGTTAAGTTTGTATTAACAGGTAAATTAAGTAATGTAAAAGATTTGAGATAATCAGTCCTCAGCAGGGGGTCCTTGGAGGCGCATCGTCTCCTGATAACCGAATGCTGGAGGGAGTTCCTGCACTCTGGTGGTACTGGGTTATGTTGATGAAAACCAGTAGAGTGATACTGAGGTGGAGGAACATCTAGGTGTGTGGTGATAGAACTGGTACTGGAACATCAGCTCGGAGAGAAAAGAGAAAATGTAGTTACTTATTGGTTGGAGCACAGCGTCTATTAATAATTACTGATGCCATGTGCAGCATGGAACTCCAGATCTTCCACAGTAAGCAGAGGAGCCACGGCTCCATCTCACCATACTTGAACTTAATACTTAAGGCGTTTCCCCCTGAATTCAGATGTTTGTATCGGAGCTACCGATACAGAATTAATTGAAATAACTCTACAAACAACTTTATCATAAATGTACAAATTAGTTAAAATATTTTTATTCCCCAAATGTCGATATGAAGGAACAAAACAGCAGCTAGTGTGCAATAACTGGAAAAAGGTGAAGGAAGGATTAAAAACCCAAACCCTGCTGTGCCTGAGCTCTCCTGAAGCGTGGAGACCAAGTTTTTTTCCCCCGAGACATTTTAGAGTATTTTTTTTGTTTGCGCCTAGTTCCAAAGCATTTTGTTATTAATCATACGATGATTATTTATGAATTATGGTAACTATTTCATTATAAATGACCGTGTACGATTGGTATTTAAAATACGCATGCTCTACTAATAAATCTCAGCTTTCACATTCCATTTTACATGTAATTTATGCACCGTTTGCTCAGATTTTTACAAAGGTTTCATGAATGAGGCTCAATGTTTCGAATTCATCATCGTTATTGCTCCTTATTAACCCTCCCTCTCTGGGTCCCTCTGGTGGTGCTGTGTGGTAGTGCAACCAGGAGATAAAAAAAACATCAGAATAAAAATTAAGTTCTGTGATTATTTTAATCGAACGTTTACAGACCAGTGAGCTCCGTCTGACACCGTCTGTAACCGACAGCTGGTGTGTGGTAGAGATACCAGTGGCACCTTGAGATGTTTTATGAGATACATTAAACACTAGAACAAAGGCAGAAATGCATGAACATTAGAAACAGTAAGTCAGATGATTATTAAAAAAAAATAAAAGAGTAAGTCACATGTTAAACAAAAAAATATAATCAGTAATACAATAATCAGAATAAATCAAAAACACGAAAGAACAATCTTATCAGTAATGCAATATGCAGAATGTCAATGTTCAACAACAACATTAATAAAGCACAATACAAGTTAATGAGAGAAAAATCAGAAACACTTGATTTATTATGACCAAATCAGATTTAGTCAAAGTGGATATTACTGAAACTCACCTCAAACTGGAGCAATCAATTGGTGTGATCTCAAACCAGGAAGGGAGGGGTAGACCTCGTTCATGAAAGACGAGCAGACTGAATTTAAATAAGTCTCTATTCAAACAACTTTATCATAAATGTACAAATTATTTAAAATACTCTTAATCCCTAAATGACATTACGAAGGAACAAAACAGCAGCCTGGAGGCAATAACTGGGAAAAGGTGAAGCAAGAATTAAAAACCCAAACCCCGCTGTGCCTGAGCTCTCCTGAAGTGTGGAGACCATCAAAGAAAATGACCTGGTTGGGTTTTTGAAAAGGAGGTTACATACCATTAAATAACATTTAATCTACATTTCCTTAATAGTATTGTTATTTTAGATATAAAATACAGACTATTTCTATAGCTTACAAACAATTTGGTATAAAAGTCACTTTATCTCCTTAAATATCACTATGGAGTCTCAAAAAAGATTTGAGTGCACGTTGTTCATCAAAACATTCGATTTATGAAAAGTTCTTAGTTTTTTCCGAGACATTTGGGAGGATTGTGTTTGCCCCAGTCCAAAGCATTTGTGTTATACGATGATTATTTATGGATTATGGTAACTATTTCATTATAAAGGAACGTGTACGATTGGTATTTAAGATACGCATGCTCTACTAATAAATCTCAGAGAGTTTTCACATTCAATTTTAAATGTAATTTATGCACTGTTTGCTCAGATTTTTACATTTAATACTAGCTGCTACACTTTAAAATACATCAGAGATTAACTTGATCGAAATAACTTTTAAATCATTTAAATCTAAAACTTATTTCCATCATAAAGAAAACATACACGGGTCACTACAGAGATCATAAACTATTACTAAGGCCAGACTTTTTTTTATTGCCTGTTTCGCGGATCCGCCGACGATCATATTTGAAGAATACAAACATTTTTATTTTTTTAATTTATTTATTTATTTATTTATTTATTTATTTTTAGCTTTTTCTGCCCTCTGGTGGAGAGGCAACGATTTTCTTCCGCTGTTCATTTTTTTTTTCAGATTCACTTTAATTGTAGGTTAAATAAATTGTATTTTAAAATAAAAATTAATTTTTATTTCTTTCTCCTTACTTGTATTGATTCCACATAGTCCTCGAAAAATAGTGCTGAAAAATAAAGATTTATTAATTTTTTCCTCCTTCCTCAGTAGATTCATCTGAGGAACAAGCAATTAAAAAAAAGACTGGCGTAATTAACATTTTTATCCATAAATTACTCAGGAGTGAATTATCTTAGTACTGCTAAATGACCACCAAGAATAAAACAGAATTAATTAAATTAAAGAAGCAACAATTTTAACCAAACTCCTGTAACTCAGTCCAACTGTACAATTATAAATCCTGTTTTAGAGGAACTTAACAAAAAGCTGAAAGCGAACCTACTGTTTTAACCTGAAGAGGCAAGCAGGTTAAAGTATGCAATAGTAAGCTAATATATTGCTTCAAACGATGTAGTAAAACCACGGCATATACGCAGTTGCCATAGGATACCGTAGAGGTTTGGGTAGTAGTAATTACTATGGGATGTAATGTTTATAGTTAGTTCTATTAGTTCTAGTTAAACATCTAAAGTATCTTGTGGTAACTACATAGAATCTGCAGTTTTATAACGGTAGCCTTTGATTTAAAAAGCATGGTAATACAATAGGTTAATAAACATTTATAGTTTTCTGTCCAACAAAAACATGTTAACACCATGGTAACTTTTAAAATGACCCTTTTCTTTGTCAAAGAAAACATATTTCGGAAGCTGCAGGTCAAAGCCACAGTTCCAGGAACCTCAGCCAGTCTTTTTGCCCCGGCTGGGCTTTAAAGCGAGGGTAACTTACAGGCTCTACAGGTAAATAAATATTTGAGAGGCTCATGTCCGGCTGCTGTCCGTTCACACCTGCTGAATCCTGCTAATGTTTTAATTAGTTTTCTGTTCCACTGGATTGAGTTTCAGGGGGACGGGATTAATCCAGAATGGCTGCGCGGTTCTTTTTTGGAGGACTGTGGCTCCTCTCTGTTTCGGACGGGATGGTGGAGTCTGAATCATCAATTTTTCACTTCAGTTCAAATCACTTCAGTTATTTCTCCTAGTGAAAATGGACAGCACTGGATACTTGTTTGTTTTAACAGCTTGCAGTCTTCTGGGTAAGATTCATTTGTTTAGAGGGTTTAACAAAACACCTGAATTACTGATGCTACCTTTATCTTCTGTATTTTAAGAATTAAGCAAATTATACATACAAGCTTTACCAAACTACGCACTTGATAAAGTAGAATTTATTTTATTGTATAATATTTATGCTGGAATTGTGGTTTTATTATTAAGATGGACACCCAAATGGTCTGGGTATAATTTCTGTAATACTTTATAATGTTTTTTTCGTATTTGGCTAATATATATTTAACACGGGAGAAAGTGCAGATAAATCACCGTTTATTATGCATAAAACGCTTAGATGTTAGCACTTGAATTTAATTTTACCTTATGGGTGGCACAGTGGCCAGCACTCAGGCTAAGACCACACAATGTTTTATAAAGATTGGCTTTCTTACCTGTTTTCATAGATTTCTTCAACTTAACTATTTGTCTTTTAATAATAACTTGTTTTTCCTCATGGCTCATTCTTTTTTTTTTCTTAACTTTTTCTCTGCACGTTTTCAGGCAGCAGCATTATCGGTTAATTTCGTTTTAGTACACACTCCCTTTGCAGACGTCTGTATTTTTCTCTGTGCAAATCTATCAAATGTTCTGTTCCTTTTATTTGGATTCTTCTGTCTTTTTTCCATAACACCCCCTGACACATAAAGACATACAATTATCATTGTGCAATTCAGCTTTATGTGCCTTCACAGGTGGCAGCAGATGATCTGTGACTGATTAGTTCCAGTAGCATGCTTCTGGTTGAACTGTGTGTTTAATTTAATTCTATTGAATAAATAGTAGAGTGAAGTCATGTGGCCCTTACAGACACAGAGCACAAGGTCTAATTTGGCTTATGTTCCACACAGGGTTTACCTTCAGTGAGCCTGTAGTAGTGAAGCGCAAAGCTCCACTTCACATCATACACCGGGCAGAGTTCAGCTCCAAAGTCAGTGCACATGTAAAGAAGCTGAACACCAATATGGAGAAAATTTGGTCTTTTAAAAAGACTGATGAGAAGAAGACGAGAGTCTGGTCGGACCCCTATCAGTCACAAAGCGCAAGATCCACTGAGAGTCCAGGGATGGATCCCACACACCTTGACTCTTATCTGAATCTCCTCAGCAAAACCAGGAATTATCCAGTGGAAGGTTTCCTTCTAAGTCTGCCCCAGGCTATGGTTTGCCTGCTGACCAACGGAAGTGACTGTGGCTGGCAGGCGGACTTAACCACGGTACTGTGGTCCAAATTAAGAGGGCCGATGATGTCTTTGCTGTCATCACTTAAATCTCAGACCTGCTCTTTAGACCCTTTTCAAGGAAGTACAGCCTCCACTGGACCTCAGTCAGATCATTCAGGTGATCAGTTCAATGCCTTTGAGGAGCTGCTGAACGCCGCTTTGACCTCGCCAAAGTTCATGACGGCATGGTGGAATTTTGTAGACCTCTCGCCACCGTCGCTGATCTCGTACGCTTCCCAGGTTGCCATGTACGTTCTTAAATCTGCAGTGGAACTGTTAATGGTGGCATTGCAGCTTGGCATTGAATCCCCTACACCGGACCAGACGCAGCAATGTCCTCAAGGTCAGTCTGTGTTTAAAAATTAATATACAGTAAGTTATAATACTCCATAATACTGACTCTTTAGGTAGGTGGTGCCAGGACGCTATGTTTCCGATGATTTATGTTTCACTTATGTCTGTGAGTGTCATATATGAATATGAGTGTCAAATGTCAAAAATATATGTTTGGTTAAGATGTTTTACACTTTCCTTTTGTGCCAAGCGACTAACATTTTTTTATTCTTGTTGTCTTACATATAGGTGACCTTAAACAGCTTCTCATGTGGTGAGTGGCAACGCAAAAGGTTGTTGGTCAACTGATTAAAAAATTGTGTCTATTTACGTTTTATGGCCGTTTTTCCTGATTTCAACGGCTGCAAAACCTAACCCCAGGGAACACAATACGCTGGTATAAGTATTTCCTGGAAGGGAAGCCAGTCCTTTGCAGGAATGTTTGATGGGAAGAGTAGCAGCCAAGAAACAGGGTGAAAAAGCTCAAATATGGCAAAGCTCACAAATGGCTGGTTTGAAGATTAGTGGAGAAGATAATTATGGAGTGACAAATCCGAATGGTGGCCTAATACTTCTGCACATTACTGCACATAATAGCTTATAGTAACAAGTGGACATAAGTCAGAATGCTTGTTATTTTCCAGATACTATCGTGGTACTGACAATGAATGCTTTCTCTTTTTTCTAGGGGCATTGGCAACAATTTGAGCTGGTCCTTTCAAGATTCCATGCTGAACATGTTCCTGACTCCAGCTGAGGTTCCTCCGTGCAGGTTTACAGACTCAGAATGCCAAGCTGCACATTCTACGCAGGGAAGTCGCTTCGGCGTGCCCCCTCTGAATGATCCTTCCGCACGGCTGTCCTGTGATCAGCAGGATGTCACTCAGCTCAATGACACTCTCTGTGCAGAGATTTTAGTCAGCAGGTCTCAGGTTCCAGATATTCTTTATTATTTTTGCAAGGCTCTGAGTAGCCTGTCCCATGCTGAAATGATCCAGGTGTGGAGACAAAGCTGCAACCTGATTGAGCAAGTTCTGTCACCGCTGTTGGAACCATGCTCACCTTTGTCCTCCAGATCGAGTCAAAGAGTTGTGCGGTCCACTAGCCTGAGCCAGATGTTTTGTAATTATGAGAATTGGACGTCGGAGACAGCTATTGATCCGGTCTTGGTGACAATGTGTTCTGACAGCGAACCCGAAGCCTTCCTTCGAGATGTGTGTGATAACGTGGCTGTGATGCAAACTCTCATTGTTAACCCCAGCAATACCTGGGTGTGGGAATACTGCACCAATGCTTCAGAGAGATATGTGATTTGGCAGTACTGCCTTTATGAGTCATGGATTCCTCAAGCCATTGACCCCTCCATTGTGGCACTTTGTTGGAGTAACGATCGGGTTAGAATGGAAAAGCTTCTGTGTCAGAGTTTGGATTTTTACACGCTCGTGTTCTCCAACCCCGAAAATGTCTGGTTAGTACCCAACTGTTCTGAGGTGACTCCACCTGAGCCGGCTGGCATCAGCATGCTTGTTGCAGAGTTGTGCCGGTACTCAGAATGG
The DNA here is from genome assembly GCA_033117975.1 of Parotocinclus spilosoma. NCBI lineage: Eukaryota > Metazoa > Chordata > Actinopteri > Siluriformes > Loricariidae > Parotocinclus > Parotocinclus spilosoma. The sequence continues at coordinate 7,514 of JAVSBV010050886.1, forward strand.
CGTCTTATAAAGGCAGTAAACACTGATCAAATATCTCTATGTATTCAAAATGATGAGCCTCGATTCCTGAGCCAGGTCTGCGCCAACAGCACATTCCTCACTGCGTTGTTGCTTAATGAGAATAACGCTTGGGTGTTACAGTACTGCACCATGTATACAGAAGATCAAGGATTACCAGTTGGCACCAGCACCATTCATTCAAGTTCGTCTTCAGTGTCCAGTAAGACACCTTTTTCAACTATGTCCCCAACAGTGTCTCAAGGGGACGTCAGTGTCACTGCTCCTAACGTGACTCTTTCTCCATCACATGTCCGAGCTGAAACTTCACCGTTATCTATTACCACTCCGAGCATCTCAACAGTCTCCAGCATTCCAGCCAAACCCACGAACGCCTCGACGCCCCTTCCAGTGACGGCCATTACCACAATTCCTACAATCTCACCAACCAGGCCAACATTGTCTCCTGCAATTCCCAGCGTCTCTGATTTGTGTAAATATGTAGCATGGCCAGTTTTGCCCGTGAGTCCCTCAGTGATTGGTCTGTGTTGGAAATTTGATATGCTAGCCTTCCATCTGAATGTTTGTTGTAATACTCGATTGCTGGAACGTCTCACTCTGGATCCGCAAAACCTGTGGTTGAGGTCTGTGTGCTCTGATAACGACACAACAGTTGTGGTGCCTCAGTTGTGTTTGTATTCTGAATGGAGCAAGCCCACCGTCGTGGACATGACTGTCCTTGCGCTGTGTGCTGATCTTGACCCTGAAAACTTTAAGCAGAAGGTGTGCGTCAATACCACGGTGCTACACAATCTGCTAGCTAATCTAGATAACACGTGGCTTCTGGAGCAGTGCTCCAACCTTACGGGATCTGACAAAGAGAGCACGACGGGCTTCCGGCCCTCTGAGCAGTGCCAGTATGCGAACTGGACTGGGAAGCTCCCAAATGGGGCTCTTCTTGCGCTCTGCTGGGACTATGACCAGGCAAACTTCATCTCCTCAGTCTGCCTCAGACCTGCTTTGCTGTCTTACATTATTCAAGAGCCTACCAGTCTCTGGGTGAGCACTCTTTGTGCCACCTACTCGAACTACACCGGGGGCTCCCAGTTCAATACCAGCAGTGCTAACTCGACCAACACCAGTGAGCCCCAGTTTTGCTTAGTAAAAGAAACGATTGAGCGATTGAACTGGTCGTGCAGCGTCGATCTTGGTGTAGTCTGCCAGCCAGAAAGTCCTCGGGATCAGGTGCTGCAGGCTTTCTTGCGGTGTGGGATGGAGGTCCTTCAACGCCACATAGAGGGAATGATGACCACACCGGTGGCGACAGTAGTCAGACAGGCCACCAGTTTGTGGGCAGTTATTCTGCTAGTCCTGGAAGAAAATGGGATGGCAACTCCAGCAGTGACCGATCACATTCGGCAAAGCGTGCTGAGCGCCGTGTCGGCCTTCCTGGAGAGGGAAACGCGTTTCAACAACAAGAAAGTCCTGCTGCAGTGCTTTGCGGTTGGTTTTGATTTTTGCATCTTTTTTTGCCTTAAATTTATATCAGATTTAACTTTGAGGTGGTGAAGCAGCCAAATGTCAAAAGTCAAAATCACTGACTATTGGAGTGGGTGTGCTTGGGTTTCAGAACGTGCTTACCGGCTTGATGCAAACAGGCAGAGACGTGAGCAGCCTTACCTCGTTCTTCATCAAGGTAGCTGTTATTATTGTAATTTATGTTAATTATAACATTGTTATGCTCTACCTGTGTAACTGTAAATGCCTATATATGCAGGAATATTTCCAAATCCCGCTGACTAATCTGAGAGCGGTTCTTGGTTCAGTAGACGTGAGCACCGTGAGACAGATTTCACAGTTCTTCACGAGGAACCAAGCAAATCTCCAGGTAAACTTCTTTCAGCAGTTTCTTAGGATGGAAAGAATAGAGTGATGTCTAAATCAGTAAAAAAAAATCTTATTATTTTAAATTTCTTATTGTCACGAACGGTACAAGGACGGAGGAGGAAATAGAGGTTTATTGTAACTAAATAAACTGGAAACAAAACAGAACCAAGCAATCTAATACAGAAAGTCCAGGAGGGACAATAGAGAGTGCAAGATCCTAGCTCACCTGTGTCAAACACAAAATAAAGTTCATGAGCAACAGAGACAGCTTCGCACCTCAAGAATGTCCTCACTGATCCGGGTCAGGCGTGCACAATCAAGTCCTGCGTATTTAACCTATTATTGTAAATGGATTAATTACGTAACCTATTGTTTAATTCTCACCCATATCATCAAGGCTGCACCAAAGAGGTCTTGGTCCTCCTAAGGTTTCTTCCTTTCAACATTTAGGGAGCTTCTCCTGTCCACTGTCGCCCTAGGTCTGCTCAGTTAGGGAACACTTGATTGGTTTAATGATGGAAATAAACCCCTTGCAATCTAAATATGATGCTTAGATGTTGGGCTTCCACAACCCTGTTGGCCATGTAATGTGCTTTTATTTGTCGATCAAGTTTTAAAATGTTGCCCTCTTGTAGCTGAATGACGACTATTTGTGTACCATGGTGTCTGTCCTGCTTCGAGTCCATTTAAGACAAGATAACACCCTGTTTTTTGACCTGAGCCCTCTCATGAGCTTTGCAGCGCTGGAGGACATCCGCTCTCTCCCTCCTCTGCAGAACAACGTCATTGTGTAAGTGACACTTGTTTTCCTACATGGATCCTAAGCCATGTAAATTATCCTCAGACTCGGCTTAATCGGAATCCAGACAACGAACCTATTAAGTATTGAAATGTTCAGCATATCCTGAGTAGCAGTTGTGTAAATGGTGTGCAGGATGAGCATGGTAACTACATTTTGTGCCATTGTGGGTGTGATTCTGAATGAACGTTGTGTGTTCTCTGTCTGTCTGTCTGTCTGTCTCAGATTAAATACAATCAACAGCATAATCAACAGTCTGTCCCTCGGGCAGCGTCAGGCTTTTGGATCGTGGTTCGTCTCGTCTTTCAGCGGGTCAAATGTGACAGCAGATGGCCTGTCCTTTGTCCGAGACACCGGCAACCTGATCGCTTACCTGCCGTTCCGCAGCTTCCAGCACCTCTCACCTGCTCAGGTAACGGCCGCGCCACCTCACCCGTGACACTTGAACCCAAATAAAGCATTTGTCACAAGGTACAAAGACTTAAAGATTGTGTAAGAAAACACCGGGCTTGGTGAATTACATGTGGTGACTGTTCAATGAGCAAACACAAGGGATGTTTGTAGCCGTGTTGCCTGGAAGAACTGAAACACGTGGGTTGACGAACGCATCAAATATTTTACTCCTGAAACTCTTATTTTGTTTCCAGTACAAAAGTACTGTAGGAGAGTGGATCGCTAAGTATCTAAGAAAAGCTGCACACACAGACCTAAAAATAAGGTGTATCTCTGAAAATCTTCATTAGCAAAAATTAACATTAATTATTTAGCCTTTAAATTATAGCCTTTTATAGCTTTTTTCCTCTTTTCTCTTTTCGAGACAGTTTAGCTACATATCAAACAAGTTATTTTCAAGTAATTCTATAGAAAGTGGGAGGGAGTCAGTCAGTGTTTTAGGCCAGACTTTTTTTATTGCTTGTTTCGCGGATCCACCGACGATCATATTTGAATAATAAAAAAATAAATAAAGGGTTTTTTTGGTATTTCGCGGATCCGCCGCAGTACTAATGGTTGAAATTTTTAAAAAAATATATTTTATTCTTTAGCTTTTTCCACCATCGGTATTGTTCTGTACATTATTTTTTTTCCCAGATTCACTTTAATTTAATTGTAGGTTCAATTAATTTTATTTTTAAATACATTTATTTTTATTTCTTGCTCCTTTCTTGTATTTAGTCCACATAGTCCTCGAGAAATTTGTTGAAAAAATAAAGATTTACTCAGTAGATTCTTAAGTAGGGACATCCGAGGAACAAGCAATTAAAAAAGTATGGCCTTAGTGGCACATTTTGTATCATATTGTAACGTGTCAGGTATTGCTTTTTATTTAAGCTTCTGGATGGTCTGGACGTTCTTCTGAAAAATGACTTAGGCGTCATGAAGCGGCAGTTTGTGGTGCTGAAGATTACCGGAGCATACCGGAACCTCACAGCAGAAGAGTTTAAAAGGTTTGTATGTAGCGTTAACACAGCAATTGTGTAAATGGTAGCGAAAATAATATATTATAGGGTCTCTGCCATGACAGGACCGTGGATCTTGGTCCTCGCTGACACATTTGGTCCTTTCCCTGTACATTTATACATCTGTCATTTGTCAGAGCGTCTTCTGATGATCCAATCTTACAATCCAAGCTATTGCAGGGACCTTTTTAATGATTCAACATGGCTTTGAACCTAGGGCCTTTAGGTCCATTGTCCATTACGCTTACCACTAGGCTACCACAGTCCCTGTACTGTGAAACCCTGCAACACCTCACACTTGCACCAGACCCTCTTGGTCTACCCTGCACGCCAGTACTGGGATCACAACTCCGAAACAAACAGCCTTCACCCCACCAGGGGCCATATGTAAAGAGATAGGCATCTGGGACACATAACAGACAAAGGGGAGTGAGTTACAGGGTCCATTCAGAGTCAGGGGTTGGGACTGTGGCCACATGATGTAGTCCAGGGTGCCCCGTCACTAGGACATACTGTCTTTTTATTCATGCTTAGGTTGGGCTCTCTGACATGCCAGGCCAGACTGAGGGACCTGCTGGTGTACGCAGACAGCAGCGTGTTTTCGGTGATCCAGGAGAACATGAGGGCGTGTGCAACACAGGGCATCAGCATCCCAAGTAACATGGTGAGGCTTTTGTGCCTTTATTTAGATTAGGACTACAGAATTTATTATTTGTTCTGCTGATTAAATGATGAGTTTTTTGCCATTTTCTCCCATACCATGTGCCCCTTAGATCTCCAGCGTGTTTTTGAATTCGTCTGAGCTGCAGTCTCCTGCCTCCTTCAGTCCGCAGAGGATCTCCCAGCTTGCACCGTTCCTGCCTCTGCTGGGGGTTGAGTTTTTGCAGCAGCTCAGCCCGTCCCATCTCCTCCCTGCTCTTGGTGATTTAGCCTCTGTGCCCTTCACAGCACTGCAGGTAGGTATCACGTAGCTGATACAGAAGGTGAAAGCCCCTGGCGAGGCAGACCACAGACATGGATGAAACAGACAGTATCAGAACTTCACTGCACCAGAACTTCACCAGCAGGGAATCCCGGTTTAACTGGTAGAGCACAGATTCTTCGTGTGTGATCCTGTCTGTCTGTGTTCTGCCTCTCCAGAGGCTTCCATATGTAGTAGTCTGCAGTAACTCAAGCAGACCAGGGGTGCCCCCATAACAGAGTAAGGGCATACTCACTCTAGGCAATCTATAGCATATCTGTGTGTTGCAGTTCAGTAGCAAAACCTTGTTTTTGTTTTGCAGGCTGGCGTGATCATAGACAAGGTGGCGTCCAGCCTGAATGTAAGTAGCCTTTGTTTTGGACTCATATCTTAATTCCTTTAATGGTGTGTGAGATTTGACCTGAAAAAAATGACCTGCTGTTCAAATCATTCACATGTTATAATGAATTTCCTTCCATGACTGTACTGAAGGAAGTATATTGTAAAGCTGCTTTGAGACAATGCTCCATTGTAAAAGGCGCTATATAAATAAATAAACTTCAACTTGAACTTAACCTATACTTATGGATTTGCCATGTGTTGCTTTAGCTTTCTGATACAGAAACCCTCTCTAAGCTGGGCTCCTTACTGAGTGGAGTAAGAGTGGAGACTTTGTCCAGACTCCCCTCCAATGCTCTCCTGCCCACTCTGTCCAACTTCAGCCTATATACAGCGCCACAGGTCAACGCAATCGTCACTAAACTCTGGGTGAGCTCACACACATACACACACATCATGGGTAATGTGCAGGGAGATTGTACACATGACATTTCACTTTTTGTCTGTGTTTCCTCAGGGTTCTCCAGCAATGATCACGGGGTTAGAAAACGCAGAGCCCCTTCTGTTAAACACACCCCTGCTGTATGTAAAAGGTCAAACTCGCATCGTCCTGACCAAGAGCACAGCTCCGTATGAACGCACCTGGAACACACAGCAAGTACGCACATAGGTGTAACACAGCATTTAGACACTCTTAGCCCTGTGTGTGTGTATTTGTGCAGTTCGTGCTAACATGGTTTATTTGCTCTAGGCCAAAACCCTGTTCAATGAGGCTATGTCCACTGTAAAAAGCCCTACATTGCAACAGTTTATGTGAGTATCAGTGTAATCCTTTTGTGTGATATAAGTTCCTAAAAGCTAATCTCATAACTGTTACCCAATTTATCAGTTTATTAAATAATTAAATAATTAAATTGATTGCTTCATACCACGTATTCTTTTTTTGCACTGTTTTAATTGGCTGAATGGGCACCGTTTGCTTGGTTTAATAATTTGTGTAATGTTTTTCAACACCGAACCCAACAACACATATATGTAACTTGTATCCTAATGAATACAGGTCAATCGCAGGCAACTTTTTACTTTTCCTGGGCACCCTCCTCCTTCTGCTCCATACAGACAGGTGGCGCAGGTTACGCCCTCTCCCTCTGGATTTTCCCCGGCTATGTAAAGCGAGCCTGGGATTGTAGTGTCTTTTTGTGTTATATTCACTGTATATACCTGTTTATCCATTATATCACTGTGCAGGACACTGATAAAGCCAGACCTTTTTAATTGTTTGTTCCTCGGATGTCCCTACTTAAGAATCTACTGAGGAGAGAGGGAAAAAAATACAAATCAATCTTATTTTTTTAGCACTTTCAATTTCTCGAGGACTATGTGGAATCAATACAAGAAAGGAGGAAGAAATAAAAATAATTTTTTGATTTAAAAATACATTTTATTTAATCTACAATTAAATTAAAGTGAATTTGGAAAACAAATTATGTAGAAAACAATACTGTTGGCTCTCCACCGGAGGGCGGAAAAGGCTAAAAAATATTTGTTTTTTTATTTTAACCATTCGTACTGCGGCGGATCCACGAAACTGGCCTAATTAATATATATTTTTTTTTCAATTAATAATAGTAACAATATATGCATGTAAAAGTATCACATATGTTGATCTTTGCGTATTTGTGTGCAGGTCTTTGGGCACTGTTGCGAGTGGTGTGAGTTGTAACGTTTTGGCTAAACTCTTTAAGAGTTCTGCATCCATGTCCTCCATCGGCGACATGCTGGTTGTCCTGCGAGAGCAGCCAGTGCCACTTCATCCATCGCTGGTGTGTATGTGAAGAACTATTACCAATACATTTGAACAAATTACTTCTGATTTGAGTTACTCACTGTGCTGGACCACATGGACAAATCCATAGACACTGACACAGAGTTGTGTTCTTTTCTGTATATAATTCCACATAATTCCATTAGTAGTTAAGTTCCTTGAATGCTGAAGCTCCCCTGTGAGTTTGTGCCTCACCACTTTGCTTATGAGCTGTTTATGCACCCACTTCACAGAAAAGACATTTGTTTAAAGCATCTGTCCTCTCAAATCTAGAAAAAGTGCATTATTGAAGAACTTTACAAGTACAACTTCGTCCCTGAGCTGCTCGGACAGATGGGACCTCAGATCACTCTGTCGCTCCCGTGAGTATTTTTTAAGAAAGACAACACAGAAAATAGAAATAAATGGTGTGTGTGTGTCTTTATTTACTTCTTTTCTGTTTGTTTTGCAGGATGAGTACATTTAAGAAATTCTCCAAGGAGATGATGGACTCCCTGAGAAAAATGATTATACTGGATCCACAGTACTTCTTGCTCATGCCCAGGGTCAAGCAATCCATGCTGGTGGACAAAATAGTAGAGACACTGGTCAGTATATTAAAGTAATCAAGCTAATTTCTTACAACCCTGCTTTAAAAATATTAGACATACAGTACTGTGCATAAGTCTTAGACCACCATTAGATCTATTAGAGCAATGGTATAATGACCATATATCGTTGTTTACAGGTCTGTTTATAAAACTAGAAAATACAGAAAATTTGAATGTGGTATTTAAATTCAAAATACCCTTTGCAACCCTCTACATCTTCTTCAGGATGCCAAGTTGACACTTCAGCTCCGAAGAAGGTTGATATGGGATGGTCTTATTTGGAAGGGTGAAATTTGTTTCATGTACATATTTCCTGCATTTTCTGTTGGTAATAAAGAGACTGAGAAATAATTCCATATGGTCCTTGTACCAGTGCTCAAACAACTCTAATAGTGGCTTAAGACTTTTGCACAGAACAGTGCTACATTGCAGTGCTGCAACAATGTGACACGTCCTGTGCAACTGTGGCCCTCAGGCTCTAAACACCGGTGTCTATAGTGAGGAGGAGTTCCGTTCATTGGGTGTAATGGCAACGTTTGTGGCGAATGAAGTCTTCCTAAAGCTCGACAGGACTTTTTTTGTGGACAGCATCGAATTTCTCAGAGGTTTCTGCTACGATAGTGGGAAACGAAATACCGTAGGCTCAATGCTGCAGGAACTGAGCACATTTGGGTAAGAAGCATATAGTCCATTAGTTCTTCCTAGGACAGATTGGTACTAGCAGCGGGATTAGAGAACTGTTGCAATAATCAATAAAAATGCCCTAAAATGTTGAACCAAAAAAAAAGAAATCCTGATTTCAGTTCACCAATTGTCCTGTTTTCTTCTCAAAGCCCAGCCCAGACGTGGACCGAAGCAACACTGGATCAAATTGATCGGTTCTTATTTTTCCTTTCAAAAGAGACAATGCAACAGATTCCTCTGGTGAGCTGCATATCAACTGTTTTTCTTTGCTTTATCAGTTCTTACTTACTTTATATATGAACACTATCACATGTGAGCTTGGTTTTCTCTTGGGTTTCTGTTTGTCAAACAAAACAAACTGATCTAATTATGTGGGATCTGTGATACTGGGACAATCAAAATAGAGTAAAACAATCACCTACAACGACCAGTTTGTCAGAATCATTGTAAAACTCTCTCCATCTGTACAGGATCTGATGAGCCAGGAACGTATGGAGAGGCTATTTTGCAGCCAGCATCAGTGGGAGAATGGAGAAGTAGGCTCAAGGTGCGAACAGGAACGGAACGCACTCTTCCTCCAGAAGCAGTTTGCGCTCCAGTACTTTTTGGGTTTGTCGAGATCAGGACGCAGTGAGTAGCTCATATTAGGCTTCGTTAATCAGTAGTTGGTTCTAGCTTAGGAACATGGAAAAGACCAATCAGACAAGGACAGGTTGTTCAGTGACACTGCTTCAGATCATTTTAAAGCTCAGCTGCATTTTACGTTAAAGCATAAAATGACATTTTCCTCGTGTGGTTTAGCTTCCAGCCAAAATCCAACCTGCGAGAGCCTGCATGTGACTCAACCCGCCGCCTGGCCTGTAGCCAGCCTCACCAGCATGCCATCAGCAGCTTTCCAGAGCTGCCTGGAGCTCATCGGACGAGACCCGGCCTTCAGTCCATACCAGCTTACGCTGTTGCTCCACAAAACCAGAGAAGTACCCAATACACTTAATTCTGATTCTCATGATAGCATCAGCTCTGGTGTGCCCCTTTCCTATTGGTCTTAGGTGTTTGCGATAAGATGCCTCTGTTAAATAATAATCTATTCAATCTCTTTGAAGGTTTTATAGGGTCTGGTTGCATATAGCTCATAAATACACACTGCACACAAAACAAAAACACTGACACAAGCATCCAATTACGGCGTTGAGCAGACGCCCTTATTTAGAGAGATTGTTGAGCTGAGCAGCTGCCTCTCAACCCTTACTCAAGGACCCAAAAGTGCCAGCTTGGCTTTGTCAGGGTTTGGACTAGAGCCACTGAGCCACCTCGTCCTGTACAGATACATCATACAGCATAACAATAGTTCCCTTTAATACTTAATCATGTGAGCTCTAGTTTTGTTGACTGGTATTCTGAGCTTGACTACACTGAGATTTGTGTGTGCAGATGTACGGATCGGTCTCGTCCTTCACGCCGTCTGTTACTGCCCAGCTGGGGCAGATTGCCACACAGCTTTCCATGGACGAACTGGCATCTCTCAGACTGTCTGAAATTCGCTTTATCGCACCTCTGGGAACTGTTAATACCTGGACAAGAAAGCAGGTAATCAGCAAACACGACATTGTGATGAATTGCTTATTAAAACTGGCTTTAAAAAGTAAAGGTGTGTCGGTACGTAAAGCACTTGCAGTGAAGGTCCCATTACGTTAAAAAACGCACGTTGTTACATTGTTTAATGCCTAAAAATCGGCCTTGGTGTGAAAAGGCTGTAACTCAGATACAGTGTGGCATTAGTTGAAGGTTATGCTGCTGTAGAATCCCTTTTGTGGAGAAGATTACAATATAGCATGGCCTAAAGATATACATTTGAAACCTGAAGGCTTTTGATTTGTATTAGATTTAATGATTTGCCTGTATCGCAGTTAGGAGTGCTGTTCTCCACCATACTTGACTCCACCAACCAAAGGCCAAGCCAACTGGATTCCAGCTTCCTAGTTGCACTGGGACACATCATTTGTGGGATTGAAGCATCTGTCATGGGCAGTCTGAATCCTGTGGAATTTAGGTGAGTTTGTTTGGACTTTTAATGGATCTAATGAATTAAAAACCTAATAATTAGTTAAATCATTGCAAAAGTGCTAAGTGTTAACTTTGTCCAGTCTGGATAATCCTCAGCGAAGTAGCTAAATAGAATAAAATGCCAAGATGTTGTTTTCTGTTAGCTGGTCAGGGTGCAGATTTCATTTAAGCTTGTATAGAAAGGACTTATTTATTCTGTTCAAATGGATTGTTATTGGACACAACAGTTTTCGAGAACGAGTCCGCTTCATATAATAAATAGGAATACATCAGTAAAATTACAGTGTTACATATTAGTTTTTGGGAACCAGTCCCAGCAGCTGGATAAAAGGTGTCGTTGTTGTTTGTGGCAGTAAGGCGGTGCTCTGGCTGGGTCGTCTGAACCTCTCTTGCTCTGAAGAACAGTTCCGGGCCGTGATCGATCTTCTCAGCCAAAATCTGGCATTCGGACACATCAGCTCCTGGGGTCCGGAGGTCTTCATCGAGATTGGAGCGTTTGCTGGTAAGACGTTCAGGAATAAAGAGTGAATTGTAAGCAATATGGTTCATTTTTTATTTAAGATACAGGGTGTCCTGTGGTTTTTGACTCATCCTGTATAATGAATTAAGTACATATATCTTGCTATTTGCTCTGGTTTTATGCACTGGCCCATCGGTCAACGTCCTGTGGGACTGTGGTAGCCTAGCAGTTAAGGTACTGGACTCCAGAAGCTCCAGGGTTCAAATCCCGCCTCTGCCAAGCTGCCACAGTTGGGTCCTTGAGCAAGGCCCTTAACCCACCACTGCTTGGACTGTAAGACTGTATCAGTTGCAAGTCGCTCTGGATAAATGCTGGAAATGTAAAATGTCCTGTTTCACAGGGTAGAGATTCTTGTGTATGTTGTACCTTTTGATTGTTTGATGTCTACAGCTGGGATTCCTGACATGTCCATGTCTGCCTTGGTGAAAGAGCAAATCGAGGGAATCGCACCACTCGCTATTGCTCTGATGACACCTAAAAAATTTGCAGTGAGTCACTCATGGGTTTTTCAGACAGTTGCTGGGAAGCTACATTAAAAATGTGATTGATTGTTTGCTTTTTGGTAAATGCTGGGTCTCTGGAACACTATGCGCAAAACAAAGTGTTAAACCAGAAATGGCCAATATCCATTTCAGTACGGCAAACTGTACGTCGAATTTTGGCTTGTCTCGTGTGCAGGTTGTGTTTAGTCAGGAGCAGATCAGTCTGTTTTTATATGAACAGGCCGCTGCGGTCACTGCGGCCCAACGTTCGGCACTCAGCCCAGTACAGGATACTGCTCTCTCCATGGTGCTCAACCCCTTAGAGGACAGGCCTGTGGATTTCAGAGGTACATGCTTTCTTATAGATACATTTATTACTAGCACTAGGACTATCACTGAATTCTGTAGTGTTTCTGTCTTAATACTGACAGGAGAACAAATACAGCTTATTGCCATATCTGAAACCAAAATTACAAAAATGGCTTAAAATGCAGCCCTAAGACTGTGTTCTCAATTTAAACCATCTCTATTTTGTGTGTCCACAGGGAGATCATTAGGAGTGGTCACTAGTATTTGTCCTGTCTGCCTTCTCTGTAGTCTTGTTGTGTTGTTCGGGTGCTGCACCTGATGCACCTCTTTATTGAACTTCTCTGTGGGATGAGCTTCCAAACTTTGTGCTCTGCATTTGCTTTAATGGGTGCAATATATTGTGTGTATCATTTTGTAGCTGCAATTTAAACCAATCAGCACTTTATTTAACTTGTTACATTACCACACATTATTTATTGTGCTTTAATGGATTTTATTTGCTTTCAGATTTATTTTCTCCCAAAACAGATTGATAAAACTGCAGGACTTAGTTTATATGTATAACATGGGGCACGCTAAAGAGCACTAAGACACAGGAGCCTCCCGGTGAGGCATAATAAACAAACGCAAACACACACAAATGCATTTAGACATTTGGTACCAGGACTGTAATTAACAATGTCAGAACCCAAACACAACTGAAACCTCAACTTTCCCGAGGTGGGATACAAACCAGCGTTGTTCAGCACTCCACCGCTGAGCTGCACTGGTCTATGACTTTGATGATTTGTACTTTCAGTTGTGTTTGGTCCAGATGTATGAAACATTCTGATGCCAAAAAGAGTCAAGCTCTGAAATCTGTTGCTACAAAAACCTGATTACCTGATTCCAGCATATTTACTCATTTGGAAGCATATAGAAATGTAACACTTAACAGTTAATTTTAATTACTCAACAAAATTACTCTACAGTCATTTATTTTGGCTTCATTTATCATTAATCAAATACTGAAATTGAATACTTAAAGGGGTGTTGTGCGTTCCACCTTCAACTTTTAGTCTTGGCGATCGTCAGAATGGGGATCGGGTCTGTGTGAAGATTTGTATTCATGTCTAATGTGTGATATTTACTGTTTACTGAGTTTTTACTCAAACCGTAATAAGGTGTATTGTTCTCTTGTTAAGCCTGGTGTGGAAGCCTCTGTATTAACCTAAACAAAGTTCTGCTGTTTTTGCCCTTTGGGGAAAAAGGTCAAATTAATTCATTTTGACCTGACCAGAATAAGACTTACAGTTGGCTACGCTAATTCATAGCATTGGATATAATGTGTAACATCTTTTCTGTTTCAGAGTTGTTTATTTTCAGCAGCATTAGCAGTATTTTGTGTTTCATGATTTTTTTGCTCATTGGGTACTCATTAAAAGGACTTAAACTGATCAAATTTATAATGTGTTTTTATTGGGTGACTTAAGGTAAAGGAGAAATACTGGCCTTCTGAATAGGAAGTCCACAACATGCAGGGTCAGCGCAATGTTACTAGTGTTAGAAATGCAATTATTAGTTAGTTTAGTTAGTTTATTTGTAGATGTATTAACTCCTGAGCAATAATAATGATATAAATCACAATCAATTAAACATGATATATATTTATGGTATTTTAACCGTCTTTCAAAATGGCTTATAGAATAACATGTTTTGCCAAATTGGAAAACCCATTCCATTATTTAGTACCGCTAAAGCTTAAAAAAATAGGAAGTGGAAAATTACTTATAGATATGCAACAAGAGTGTACACTAAAATGGCCTGTACACACAGCCATAATTTGAACAGGACGCAGAAAAAAGAGACTACATTTGCACAACGCAGAAAAGTCTAGATGCCCCGTGCAATGCCGCGCGTTTCAATGCTGGAGCGCGCTCTCGAGGGAAGAAACGCGCGTATCCCGTCATCCATAGCCGCCGACGTGAACGCGCTTTAGATTCTGGCCGCACATGCTTTCCTTTAGCTAGCGTCAGGAGTTTGATAAACCCGCACACCTACGAAGATGGCGGATTCCGACTCTTGGGGTGAGAAATCAGAGTTTTAATAGGTGTATGTATGTAAATATTTAGTGTAGGTTTATGGTAAATGTGGTTATTTGAACGCGGATTTCGCCGTGTGTGTTGTAGACGCGGATAACTTCGAGCCGAATGAGCCGATCCCGAAGACGGCGATACTTCAAGACAAATGGGAGGGAGAAGACGAGGAGGAGGAGGTCAAGGTACATTCGAGCATATAGTGAAAGCAGTTTTAGCTTTGTAGCACATTCGGTTGCCACTTTAATCGGTCGATTAGTCGGAGTAGCGATCTGCTTGCGTTAATGACAGAAATAGCCTAGCTTATGGCTTAGCTGATAAACTGCGAGGCTGTGTCCCAAACTGGGCAATAAGCACTAGGTAGGGTGGATCGTAACCGTTGGGGATGTACCATTGTTACCCGTTGTGGAGTGTGGTAGCGAGAGATTTGGGACAAAGCCACTGTGTATCGTCGAGCATGCTGACACCGGCTCATAACGTGACGCTAGTTAGCTGAATGTTTATCTCCTTGACTTTGTAGAATATCGTATAAATAATAATGATAATAATATAGGAGTGATTCTAGAAGTAGTTGCTGTAACATGTTATGATATGTGGACGAGGTAAAGAGTGACAGGCCGTGTAGCTTGCTCCAGTGCTTTAGGTTAGTAGGATAGCATTAGCTGTGGTAGCAACAGCGTTATCAGTCTGGCATATGGTGGTGTCGTTTTGTCCGGATTATTTGGGGATTCACATCACTTCAGGGCGTCCTAACTCGCTTTAGAAACTGTGCACACTAGTATGTTTACCTGTGATCTCAAACCCACTAGCTAAAGTGTGTTAGTAAGTGGTGCTGTTTTGGGCCTTGAGCTTCAGATGGGACTGCTGTGGCGCAATCAGTCACTATAAGCCATGTTTAATCTTTACGCACTCACTTGGACAGCTGGTGAGGTTTACGTCATTTGTCGTCACCTTGATGGTGTGATGTAAACGAGGTCCACCAGAAACCCCTTGCTACACCAGTGTATCAGTCATGCTGAGATCTGCTGCTTCAGAGCCACCCAGAACCTTATCGGGTGATGTAGAATAGTTTGGCTTCAACTGGAATCTAAGAAGGGTTTAGAGCTCCAGCTCTGATAATAGAATAATATTATATATAAACCTGGCTCGCCCCTTAAGTGCTGGGATCATAACCTGGGTCTGCTGCTCCTGCTTCACTTTGTTTGCATCTTAACATATACTCATGTGGTAGCCTAGCGGTTAAGGCACTGGACTCCAGAAGGTCCAGGGTTCAAATCCCACTTCTGCCAAGCTGCCACAGTTGGGTCCTTGAGCAAGGCCATTAACCCACAACTGCTTCAATTGTAAGACTGTATGAGTTGTAAGTCGCTCTGGCTATGGGCGTCTGCTAAATGCCTTAAATGTAAATGTACTCTTATGACTGTACGATTCATTTCAACAAGTTTCTCCCTCAGTCCTAGGGTTTTTGGATGTGTGTTTGAACAGCCTCTATGTTGCAGCACCAAGACCGATCGTGATAGACTGATATGATGTCCATAATGTATCTATAATCACAACTTGGTTGTTATTCTTTTGGATTTTTTGAGGATTGGCGGACCGACTGGTCCGGATTACACTCATCATCTTTGGAAGATCGCTCCGTTGTGCGTTTTATTTAGGTTGCAAATGTTCAACCTTGGATTAAACATTGAATTTGGGGGGGAAACCTTTTCGAGTGAAGAGGCATTCAGTATAATAACTGATGACAAATTCAGTAAGGGTAAATCTGTTACAGAACCTTGCACAGTTTTGGTGTAGCGTAACCCTATGGGAGAGCTTCTCACATACACAGTTACCGTATGTGTATTGAATTTGCTGATTGGCGCGACAGCGGCTCTGCGCTCACAGAGAGATTGATTTATTTATTGTGTATTGACATGAATATTCTTATTGCTGGGCTACATATTAATTAAGAGTTCGCCCTTTGGCTTTTGCAGGATAACTGGGACGATGACGAAGAGGTGGAACAGATCGCCGAGGTCAAAAACACAGGTGCCGTTTCTCACTTGTTTTATCAGCCAGCATAGGAAGTGCAGAATCTGGGCCAGGTTTGCTTTAGGATAGCAGATAAATCTGACTCTGATGGGTTTCATAACGGAGCGTTACGTTACTGTTTTATTGCTCTACTGACTGATTTGATGATTGCTATGACGTTGAAAAATTCTTGTCTGTTTCAGAAGTGAAAGTTTCCGAGAAGAAAAAGCTAAGCGCTAAAATCAAAGAGAAAGAACAAGAGGAGCTGAGGAAAAGGGTGAGCAATGAGCGACTAAGCAGTCTTGTTTATAGTGGGTTTATTATCATATTACAGTACAGTCGATTCCGGTTAATGGGACCACATCGGGGCGCGATCATTTTGGTCCTAATAATCGGCTGGTCCGATTAAACGAGCATGCCCCATGTTACAAGACGGGACGTGCTATGTAACATATTAAATGTTTATTAAAATGTTATTGTGTGATTTACATGTATAGCAAAACAAGAACTACTGTTGCTTACGAACTTTGTTTATTGAAAAATAAATTTGCAACCAAGTTTTTCAAACGATCTACAACACAATGTATAGGTACTCAGCATGCAAAGCATAATACCGTAAAAAACAAGTTCTTACTAAATTCCAGTCAACGTTTAAAGAACTTATCCAGTGTGATCTGACGCGCTTTTGCTGT
>JAVSBV010050887.1:0-10902 GCA_033117975.1 Parotocinclus spilosoma
TGACGTTTCCACAGTGAATGTCTCGGTTTAAAGCGTTTTTCAGTGCTTTAGAAAACGCTGCATTCCTCTCAGAGCTGAAATGATTCCACAGGAGAAGAGCAAGAGCACAAAAACACCGAAAACAAGCTTTTAAATCGGTATAAAAAAAGGGTTTAGGTCGTGCCTGCTGCTGGCTGATGTAACGGGAGCTGGATGGAGTTCAGATTGGGATGAAGCCTAGTGTTGATGGAAACGGTTTTATTTCTTTTGTTTCTGAGGAGTTTGGACGCTTGATAAAGACGGGTTCCCTTCATGTGCTTTTGATTTGATATCGTAACCACGACTTTACACATTTCTTGTCACTCATTTGACCTCCTGATTGAATGATCACCATGGAGGACAGGACAGGACGCTCCCGGTGGCTGACCAGGCTTCTTTCGGAGTAATCCTTTTATCCTAAATGCATCCCAGTCGTGTTTTAGAACCCAGGTTTCACTGAGCTGAATTTAAATGGACTGGAACCTGTCCCTTTGCTCTGAAGCTCCAGCTTGGTTGACCTTCTGCCTTAATAAAGCGACGGCTTCTGATGATCCCGTGACCCCATGAGGTGGCAGGACGAGGGCAGGGTTCTATGCCACGCTCCGTCTGCGCTCAGTTCGACCCCCTCGAGTCTCTGATCGACGTCCTCCCGTATATGTTTTATCTGGGCCTGTTCTTCGTTAACGTCCTGATCCTGTACTATGCCTTCCTCATGGAGTACATCATGCTCAACGTGGGCATAGTCTTCCTCCCCGAGGACATGGACCAGGCGCTGGTGGATCTGGGCGTGCTTTCTGACCCGGCCTCCGCCCCGTACGACACCGACCCCGAGCTCGAGCTGTTCGAGGGATACCTGGAGTGAAAGGGACATGGTTGGAGGCGTCGGGTCGATTTCGGAACGCTGGGCGATGAGGGCGAGCGGGACGCCGTGGGGACGAGGGAAGGTGACGGCCTGGTCACCATGGGCCGGGAGAGGTTGGAGTAAGGAAACGGACCAATCAACGTCCAGATCCAAATCCAATCACTGGGTTTTAACGAAACATCCACCCGTGTGAATAAAATGATGCTTTTTTTTTTAAACTCTGTAGCGCCCTCTTGTGGATGTAGGAAATAAGACGAGGAGCTAATTAATCTGTTTGTGTTTATTATTCACATTAATTAACATCTCGGTCTGATGTAAGCACGTGGTTCCACCGCGCCTTTATCGCTCGACCAGTTTTAATCGGCTCTTTGAGGTTTACCTTAGTTTATGGGGGTTTTTTTCGATGTGGAACGTTTAGGAATACCCCAAGTCTTGAGCATTTCCTAAACTTCCTATCTGTAGAATTATCTCAAGTTATTGTTGTTCCTTTTGTTAATTCTCTCTTTATCGTTATTTTTCCATCTTTTTATTATTTTTTTTTTTTTTACACCGTCCACCTTTCATCTCTCTCTCTCTCTCTCTCTCTTTAATTTATTCTGACCAATCACTTTTTACTTTTCATGAACCGTTTAGTTTTTATAAGAACCTTAGTGAGCCTTCTGTTTCTTTTACACCAATAATAATCAATAACTGCTGGATTTAATCGATCTCGTCTCTCCTCAGGGGGTCCAGGCTGAAGATCAGAGGTTCCTGTTTAAGAATTTCCTCCATTTTTCCAGAGAAGGGAAAGAGAAAGGACGACCCTGCTCTGAGATCAGACGCTATCAGACGGGACTTTGATCATCACATCACTTTCATCAATTAGAATCAGGAGATCTATGATCTCTCACACACACACACACACACACATTACTAACACACACACTTAACCTGACTGAGGTTCACCAGGTAAAGATGCTTACATCGTTCCTGCATGAGATTTAATTCGATTTCTTTAGACTAGCTGCTATGAGAAGCAATACACCCTCAGATTGACACTGCTGCTTTCAATCAGGTCCTGTATGAGCTGAGTTTGTTACATGCTGTAAATGACGGGTTTGAGCCAGAATTATTTCAGATACAAACAGAATACATATATATATATATTTACCTAATAAATAAGTTCACTTCCTATAAACCCGGATGTTTGTGTCCTTTTGTTCGGAATGAATGGAATAATAGCGCTGTAGTAACACACTGCAGCCACCAGAGGGCTCCACTAATCATTCACTAATAAACTGATTTGTTTCCCTTAATCTTTATTTCGTTCTTTTCTTTTTGTTCAGCTGTGCTTTTTTTTGTTTCTTTCTTTTTTGTTTTTGTTTATTTCTTTTTAACTCTTTGGTTCCCTTTATACTTTTTTGCTTTCCTTTGTTTTTGTGTCACATTTCATTTCTACTTTTCATTACTTTTTATTTTTATTTAAAAAAAAAAATTTTCCTTTCTTAAACCTGTTCATATTTTTCCTGTCCTTTGTTTTATTTTTGTATTCCACCTTTTTTTCCCTTATTTTATTTTTTGTTTATGTTTATGTCATGCCAATTGTTTTCGTTACTCATTTTATTTCTGTCCTTTTCTTCTTTCTTGTATTTTTTATTATTAGTTCAAATTTTTTTCCTTTATTCTGTATTTTTTTTTACCTGTATTACTTTTCCTTTCTTTTAAAATAATGACAATTATTTTAATGTAAATATCAGAACAGTCACAGACTAACATTGTTATCCCAAATTATTTTGTTTTTCTTTTTTAAAAAAAACTAATTTTCTATAATTCTCTTTCTTTATTTTATATATATTTTCTCATTTCTTTACTCAATAAGAAACACAGAAATGTAATAAAAGCGTTTGATCTGAATCACAAAACGGCCAGAAATAATTTCTTACAAAAACTTGTGCTTTATTAAGCGGCTTATAGATTTTTTTTTTAAAAAGTGGAGTTGTAATCTGGGTGTGTGGGGGCACCCCCGTCCCCCGGCCCTTATTAGTGTCTGTACAGGAGTACCAATTAGTAATTAGTGCATGAGCTCAGCTCGTTATAGCAGCATCATCAATTTATCAAGTTCATTCAATCTTTATAAAGCTTTAATCCTCGAGTCCTGCAGCTGCAGATGTTCAAACACACCGTACGGAATACACTCGTTCCACATTCTGTAAGACACACACACACACACACACACACACACACACACACACACACACACACACACACACACACACACACACACACACACACTGTAAGAGAGAGAGAGAGAGAGAGAGAAAATCCCTACCTGGTTTCTGCACCTTCCACCTTTATATAATTAGTGTTTTAAATGAAAAACTATTAATAACTAATAAAGTAATTAATTCATTAGCTACAGGCCCTGCTCTCGTGTAGTTCTGTAGTTTTTTCATTCTTTTTTTTCTTTATTATATTAAAAGCTAAATGACTAAAACTGTTTTGAGGATGCAGGAATGAGGTCACAAAAAAAAAAGGTCCTGATGTTTGTGGGTTTAAATCCCAGCAAAGCTTTTCACACCGATATTACCTCTAGTTTGTAACTTTGTTGATTTCTATTATTTGCATTTTAACAGCTTTTATATTATTCTGTGTGCCTGTGAATACAAACTGTACATTCTGACACGCGCAGCCTTAAAAAGCTGAACTTTCTCTAACAATAAGAAAAGCGTTTCGTATTTGGAGATAGATGTAGTTATTACAGGGCATGGCCAGCAGAGGGCGCCTTTATCCCCAAACCCAACTGTCCGTGTGCTTCTTAATTTTCCCTTTTATTTCTTATTCTGTTTGGGTTTTTTTCCACCTTTCTTTGTCAATTCTTTTTTTCTTTGGATTGTTAATTCATTTCTTATTGTTTTATTTCTATCTTTCTTTTATTCTCTAGGTTCTTTTTTCATCGAAGAACGGTTTTCTTCTGTTCATTTAATTTTTTTCCCAGATTCACTTTAATTTAATTGTAGGTTAAATAAATTATTTTTAAATAAATATATATATTTATTTCCTCCTCCTTCCTTGTATTGATTCCACATCGTCCTCCAGAAATTGAAAAGTGCTGAAAAATAAAGATTTATTTGTATTTTTTTCCCCTCCTCAGTAGATTAAGTAGAAACATCCGAGATATAAACAAATAAAAAAGGTCTGGCCTAAACTAAAATATAAAAGATTATAATTAGAGAGGATCTAATATTAAAAGATCCTAATTCTAATGGGATTTTAGGAGGAACTTACTGTAAGGATTTGATACAGGAGGAACTTTTTAAAGCGCTGCTAAGTTTCTTCGCTCCGATGTCTGTGAACTTGTTATATTTCACACTGAAACAAAAAGAAAGAGAAGAAAAAAAACAGCGTTAGAATAGAACTTCAAATACAGTTTATGCACTACATTACCCAGCATGCACTGCACCCGTCATCCAGTCAGCTCGAAGCACATCAGTTTCTCTGTTTTAATTCCTTTTCCATCTTTCTTTTTTGTTGTATTTTTTATCTTTGTTACACAAACATTGTATAAAAATCTCTAAAATCCTTTCTTTCACTTTCTTTTATTTCCTTCCTTCATTTCTTTTCTTGCCTTGTTTGTTTTTCATCATAGTTCTGACCTTCACTTTCTTTCTTTTATTTATTCGTTTTTATTTTATCCTCCCTCGTTTGATCTCCTTTCTCTCTTCTTTTTGTTCACATTTCTCTCTTTTTCTTTTTTCTCGATTACATCATTTATTTCTTTGCTTCTGTTCATATTTATTCCTTTTCCCCTTCCTTTTATTTATTGTCCCTCATTTTCTTTCTTTTATTTTCTTTTATTTTATTTCTTTTTCTCGCTTCTTTTATTTTATCCTATAAAACTAATCATCAGATCTTTTATTATTTCTTTTTCCTTCCATTATTTGTGCTTCACCGATCTTTGGTTTTTATTCTTTTTCTGTTTTATGCATTTGTGTTTTTATTGGACCCTTTTCTTTTTCTTTTTGCTGGTACGTTGGACTTGTTTTTTTGGACTCACTCCAGATCCAGCAGTGTTTTCATGAGCGGTAACACCGAGGCCAAACTCTCAGCTCCGTTATCTGCTATCAGATTCCCGTACAGACTGAAAGAGAACAAAAGATTCCCATTAAAACACCTCTTTTTGGGTTTTTTTTAAAATTGAAGTTTAAATGTTATTTTTTTTGTGGGGTGTTATTTCTAGTTTGTACCTGAGGCTCTGCAGTGAAGAAGCTGAAGCCATGGCCTGGGACAGTTTCTCCACCCCAGGGTCTCCAATGCAGTTCTGAGAAAGACTGAAGAAAGAATAAAGGGTTACTTTTTTTCTTGTTTTTCTTTCTTTCTGTAATAAATCCACTTCTGATTCTCACTTGAGCATCCTGAGAGAAGATAACGTCTGTAAAACACCAGCCAGCCTCTCAGCTCCAGAATCTCCAATCTTATTATTCTCCAAACTAAACCAAAAAAACATCAAAGAATTTTAAAAAAGCTAAAGAAAAACTTAAAACAATAAAAGCTTCAATAAATCAAGGTTTAGACTAAAAACATGGATTAAACCTATAGAATTAAATCATTTATCATTTACTAATCAACTTCTTGATTATTTTTGGCACCTCCCATTTATTCTGCCACATTTTGTCCCCTTTTATTGGATTTGGGTTTCTTTTTTTTCTGTCCTTATTTATTTTTACTTATTCTTACTTATATTTCCAGAATTAGTTCTAATCATTACTGTTGCTTGCATTTTTTTATTTTAATATTTTGCTTCTTTATCAAGATCTAATCCTTTCTAATCTAGATTATGTCATTAAATGTTTTTTTTTAACATTTTTAACACTATCTGTAGTTTCTTTCCTTCTTTAATTCTCTTTTTTCCCTCTATTTATATTTTTTTTTACTCTTTTTTTAAATTCCTTTATCTCTACTTTATACTACTGTGTTTGTTAACGTTTTTTTTCTTCTTTTTCATTATTATTTCCCTATTTTCCCCACTTACCCACTGTTTTTCTTTTCTTTTCTTTTTTATATTATTCTTGTCCTTTCTTCTTTCTTGCATGTTTTAGTATTTATATCTTTCCGTTCTTCTCTGGGTTCTTTTCTTGTTTCTTTCTCCTTCGCTTTTCTTTATTAATAATAATAATAATAATAATAATAATAATAATAATAATAATATTAAAATGAATGAGTATATTGAATATGAATATATATATGAACATATAGTAGATACATGAGAATAATAAGAATAAAAAAAAATTAAAAAAAATAAATAATAAAAATTATAATACCAATAATAATATTAAGAATATTAAATAAATAATAATAATAATAACAACATTAATGAGAGTATGAAGAATAAGAATAACAAAAAATAAAAATAAAATAATAATAAAAAATAATTTAAAAGAAATAAAATAATAATAACTATAATAATAATAAAATAATAATAATAAGAAGAAGAAGAAGGGTTTTTGATTGAATAATAAATAAATAAATAATAAGACTGATCACACTAGTTGAGTTTAAGTTTGGGGTTTTTTTTGGTGGAATTACTGTACTTACTCGAGGAACTGCAGAGCCTGAAGATCAGGTAAGATCTCAGTCAGGATGAGGAAGGTCTCGGGTCGGTTCTGCTGCCTCAAACTTTTAAATCCAAAAGCAAAACACAGAAGTTTAAACCCTAGACCATCTCTAAATAATAATATGCACATAATAATAAACATGAAGATGCAGAACTCACTCATATTCCAGCTTCTGCAGATGTCTGACTGCTGGTACCCCGTCCTCCAGAGTGTTGACCTCACTGTAACCATAGCAACACCATCACCCGTCAGTACAATGTTCCCGTATCGACAGCCACCTCCGTAACGTTTACAATAGAGAACAGCAGCTTATTAATCATGCTGATCTACACTACACTCTATATCCAAAAAAATCTGTGGACACCCCCCCCCCCGTCCAACAGGACCTCCAGAACAGTCTGGAGTGATGCCTCACCAGGATGGAAGCCTCTTCTCGTGATGGATTCGCACCAGGACCTGCAGGTTCTCCACGTGGCACCCCTGAGACACCCTGATGGGGTCGATGGTGAACTTTTGGACGGCTCGTTTCAGCGCCGATGCGTCGTTGCTGCGTTGCAGGTCCTCCCACAGGTTTATGGTGTCCCTCGTGGGAGCCCTGTGGAAAAACAAAAACAAATCAATTAAAGGGGAACCCGTTACGGTTAGCGCGAACTTGAGAAGTGAATGAAAGCGTTTCTCTTCAGAACGGCACGGTTGTAATATAAACAATGCTGGATCTAAACGTAGCTCGAGGGCGCCAGGTCTTTCCCTTTTCGAACGAAAACGATCACAAGCCTAAAAACTCACCGAAACGACGTGACGCACTCCAGGCCGACCAGCTCTTTGAGGCCGCTCAGGGGAACGCAGGTGTCCCTCAGGTCGACGCTGAAGGCGCGCCCGAGTCCTTTGGCGTGCTGAAGGAGGTGGCGCAGGACGTAGGCGTCGGCCGGGGAGAGCTGAGCTCCACAGAAGGACAGGCTCTCGGGAAGGTTCTTGACCAGGAGTTTGGCGAGCTTGGCGTTCTTGGCTTCGTAGACGCAGTGGAAGAGTTCCAGCATCCTGCTCGGGCTCAGCTCCCCAGGCTTCAGGTTCCTCAGCTGAAGCTCCACCGCTTTTCTCTTAGCCTGGAGGCCTGCAGGGTTCTGCACGGCCCTGCAGCAGGGGGGCGAGGCTTTTTGGAAGAGCAGGCCCACGATGAAGCGTTGCAGGACGTCGTGCCATTCTCCCTGCACCTTCCTTTTGCGCTGCTGCAGCATCGTCTGGGCCAGCAGGGTTTTATCGCTCGTCTCGCTGGAATGCACCAAAAGCAGCGAGCTTAGAAAGTTCTGCACAAACAAGTTGACGAAGCAGGACCCCCGCTCCTGACGTCCCGTACCCGTAGTATGGGTCGTTAGAACCCCGCAGGCGATCCCGTAATCAACCAGGTCCTTATCCTGATTTGGGTTCAGCAGCGAGGTGTGGCTCTTAAATCCCTCCCATGCTACGTTACACAGCTGCACCAGGTCTGGTTTCGACCCAACGGGTTTCACGTTCAGGTCCCGACTCAGAATGTGGCAGCACAGCTCCGTCAGAGTCGACGGCAAAGTCCTGTTCTGCTCCAGAACCAAGCAGGCGTAGCGGCACAGCAGAGGGTTCGAGCACAAGCTAAACAGGTATTTTTGACCCTTCAGTTTTTTGAGGGCACCCTCACGTTGAGAGGGGTCCCCAAAATATTTCGAGGCGTACACCTCGACGTCGTCCGGCGAGAAGCAGGACACCTCCAGGATGGAGTCCACTTTGCGCAGCAGCTGGTTCAGGACGTCCCTGGGCCTGGTGGCCATCACGAGGGTGCAACCCGGGAGCAGCTTCTTCTGGAACAGACCCGAAAAAATCTGCCGGACCGAGTAGCAGCTCTCCGTGGCCGAGGTAGCAGGGGACTGGAGGAGACCCTCTAGGTCCCTCATGTCATCAAAGCTGTCAAAAACAACCAGCACCTTCTCCGGAGAGGCCAGGACGTGCTTGTAGACGGACTCAGAATTAGGACAGGGTGGACAGGTCGACACCTCGAGGAGCAAACGCTTTAGGCTGTAAACGGGACGGGTCAGATTCAGGAACTTACAATTCAGCAAAAAGACAAACTGGAACTGCCCGAGGCCCCCAGCGGACCAGTCCAGGGCCAGTCGCCGGATCAGGACGCTCTTGCCCATGCCAGCCTTCCCGAGCACGGTGATCAGGTGCTGCTGGGCGGTGCCACCGTTCTGGAAAAGGTTCGTCCTCTGGACCGTAGCTTCTCTCCGCTCGGAATCGCTCAGCACCACCAGTTCCTTCTCCAAACACTTGTTGGCGTTTTTCCCCGTCCTGATCACCAGCTTCCTCCGGACCAGCCCAACGTCCACGTGATGGGACTCCATCCGTAAGCCGCCCTCCATCCGACTGCACACCTCCCTCAGGTGGGACTTACAGCTCCCAATAAAATCCTCCACCAGTTCTACAGGAGAAAAGGAAAGCCTGGATTAGAGTTTGGTCTTAAACCTGTCCGAGCGACGGCAGATTAAATAAGCAAGGGTTTGGATCTCACTGGGTGGGACTGGACTCCTCCTCAGGGTCTCACTGGGGGGGCCAAGAACCTCCTTCATCGGGCTTTGATCTGTTACAGGAAAAAACACAAACATTAAAAAGGTGATTCTGTACAAGCACACAACAGAAACGAAAAGAAACGTTAAAGCGCAAAACCGAAAGAGAAACAAAAAGAAAAGAAATGTAACTGCGTTTCTACTAACATCCAAAATAAATAATAATTAAATAAAATAAGAACAAAACTGAAACTAAACTAAAGAAGCAATGAAAGAAATTAAAGAAAAAACCCAAAAACCTTAAACAGAAACTAAAACAAGTAAAAGTTAAATGTGAAAATGGAAAACTAAAACTATTTTTAAAAAGTATATATATATAAATAAAATATAATAAATAAAATTATAATAAATAAATAAATAAAACTACAAACATTAAATATAAAAGAAATAAAAGGAAGTGACAGAACAAAACCAAAACATTAGGCTTTGTAAACACAAAAATAAATAATAAACCAAAATCATTTCAAAGTTATAGCAACCAGGAATTAATCAATTTCCAAAATAATAAATATATAAATCAAAGTTTTTAACCCCCAAAACTATCATCATTACTAATTACAATATTAATGATATAATAGGTCATTCGAATTTAAATTCAACACAATCTTTAAAGAAAAAAAAAAGAAAAAAAAAAGTGTGTTTACCTTTGGTTGGTGAAACCAGGGTGTATGGGGTGAGGGGAGGAGTTATAGGCGTAAGGGGTGGAGTTATCGGATAGGTGGGTGGAGTTATGGGGTGGATGGGTAGAGTTATGGGTGTAAGGGGTGGGGTTATGGGGTAGGTGGGTGGAGTTATGGCCCTCTCAGATACAGAGCACATGCTGGACTTTACTGGAGCAACAGCGCCACCAACTGGAGGAGCAAAAAAACAAGGCATAAATGTGAGGTTTCTAACATGTGACACCGATCAACCGAGAACATTCAGACCCCCCACAGACTGAATAACCCAGAATGTCACCTGGTGAGGGCGGGCCGACCGGAGGGGGTGCTGGTGGGGACACTGTGGATCAGATCAGATCAGACATGAAATAAACTTCTGCAGCTCATTTAAAATTCGATTTTATCCCAATTAGAGTAAGGTAACGGGACGGGGACTCACCCAGGACGAAGGTGGACCTGGCTGAGAAGACTGGGGTGGGCAGATGGTTAATGGTGTGTATGATCTGTATGGGCGGTGCCCCTAAAACCCCAAAAACACACACCCCGTTAATAAAGGCTTAATAACCATTACAGATTACAGATCATGAACTGAGATCGTCACCAGGTGGCAGCAGTGAGGCGGTGGTGATGGTTACAGGCAGTTGGACCAGCAGAGGTGCACCAGCAATCCGGAAATCCCCCTCTCGCCCAGATAAAGTGACATCAGAGGGGCTTTCAGGGCTTAGGGGGGCTACAGGGGAGAGGAACAGGATGTTACCAAAAAAACAAAAACAGTTTCACTTCCATAAGCAAGCGTGCGACGGGTCTAGGGTCAGATTATAATGAAAGAAATATGAAAGAGGGTGTTGGAGGGTGTGTATCTCAAACCCTCGATTTATCATGCCCAGACTGCTGCTCGGGTCGAGCTACAACACGGATCACTGAGCACTAACCTAATAATAATAATAATAATAATAATAATAATAAAGTAATAAACTCTTACTAATACAGAGTTCCAACTGGAACTGCAAAATAAATAACGATGAAAGGTTCAGGTTTTAAGGTTTTGTGCAACCAGGGGAAAGGATCTCTCCTCTAAAAACTAATAATAATAATACTTTTTGGTCCTAATAACCAGCTGGTCCGATTAAACGAACATGCCCTATGTTAGAAGACGGGACGTGCTATGTAACATATTAAAT
>JAVSBV010050898.1:0-10902 GCA_033117975.1 Parotocinclus spilosoma
CAACTTTTCGGATTTCCTGACCTTTGATAAAAGCATAAATTCTTCCGGAGAGCACAGGAATCCTCCCATAAATCGCTGATCGCTAGGTGGCAAATTGTGGCTTATTTTTCTTATTCTTATTCTCTCACGTTCTTTGGTCCGATTAAGCGGCTGGTCCCATTAACCGGTGGTCCTATTAACCGGATTCGACTGTATATGCAATGCTCGCACAAATTAGGGAAAAAAAACCTAATAAAATATCTCCTAAATTTGTGTGAGTACTGTACGGAAATAATGCATTAGCAATGTATAGTGAATTAAAAAAAAAAAATAATAATTCATTCTATTTTCTTTATTTCTTAAGCTAGTTAAGCTCTCATTTCTGAATGGACTAATAAAAGTCTTGGTCTTGACTCGGACTTGGTGTGTCCTGTCCTTGGTCTACTACACAGCTGTTTAAAATTTAAAAACAGGACAAAACAAACCAGAATTTACCTTCTTCCTGTCAGCATAAATGGTGTAGCCGGTGACGCGGACTCCGTTGGAGGTCCCAGCAGCATCAATGGTGACAGGTAGCCAACTTATCTGAGCAATCCCTGGGGATGGGCCCTGTTCAAGCTGAACATCCAGAGGAGCATCAGGGGGACCTGTGGGTTATAAGTAATGCCATAAGTATAGAGCAATAAGAAATCCGCTGTTGAGATATACTGTGTTCTGACTTGCCATAGAACCCCTATAATCAAAAACATCATTATAATACTTTTCCCCAAACCTCAGTGTGTGCTTATAAATAGATTTAACTTCATTGTCATTGCTCAGTACAAATACAACGAAATGCAGTTAGCATCTACCAGAAGTGCAAATACTAGCAATGTAGCTTATTTATACCAAGATCCATGCAAGCACAGTTTGCCTTTAAAATTCTACCTTTGCTATACAGTTGTGCAAAGTCATGAACATAAAGCTTGTTTTATAACGAAGTATTTAATATCTCATGTAATTTATTGAATAATGTTTTGGAAGTGAAAAACAGGTTTTCCTCAATACATTTCCCAGTGCTTATTACTTCAACCACATCCCTCCCTACATCATGCACTGCTGACTTCCTCATCTGTGTGTAAGAGAGTAGAGTGTGTACGGAGTATACTACAGTATCTAACGTATCTAAGTGAGTACACCCCATATTTTTGACATTTTTATTATATCTTTTCACGGGAAACCACTGAAGATATGACACTGTTACACAATTTAAGGTAGTCAGTCTACAACTTTGTATAACAGTGTACATTTACTGTGTCCTCAAAATAACTCAACACACAGCCATTAATGTCTAAACTGCCGAGAACAATAGTGAGTACACCCATAAGTGAAAATGGACAAATTGCGCCCAAAGTGCCAATTTTGTGTGTGGCCACCATTATTTTTTTTAATGGTATTCTTAATAGCTTCACAGGTTACCAATGCAATCCTCTTCCACTCCTCCATGATGACATCACCGAGCTGGTGGATGTTAGAGTTATAGGATGTTGCACAAATGCACAATTTGGCCATTTTCGCTGTGGTGTGTTGCGGTATGTGGTAGGACCCAAAGATGTGGGAGTGACCGTATCCCACCACGTATAATAAAAACTAAAGAAAGTATAATAAAAACTAAACTATAAAAAAAAAACTAAACGGGGCGAAAAGAGCGAAGCCAAAACACAGGAAAACAAAAAGGAAAAAAAGAGTGGGAGCAACGCACGAACTGATCGCCAAAGGCGCTGATGCACCAAAACGGGGCAGACGTGCAGAGAGCATGATAACGCGCTGATTTGGGACGTCTCCCCAATTGCGAGGCACGGAGGTAGTCTGAAACGACAGAGTGCGAGCGTGAGCTTGGGCGCTGGAGTGAGACTCGATAGATGCTGAGGATGTGAGAAACGTGAGCTCAGAAGTGCGAGGAGTGCACGAGTATGGAACGGGGAACCCTCAAAGTGTCCCTAAAATACTAAGTACCTCGGGGGTTTGCCCCGTACGTCCGTCAGCATCATAAGCCCCGGGACATTACCAGGTGACCGTAAAGGTGTGCGCGCTGGTGGTCGGGTGAGCGGGTGGAGTGATATCCTGGCTACGAACAACGCTAGAACCTGTACTTAAGTAACGGGAGAAGTAGGTGTTCGTCATCAGGTCGTAAATTAAGCACCAGATATAAACCGAGTCACGGATTGCTCTGTAACAGTGATCGGCGAGGACGGCAGACCGCTCTGGGGCGAGAGGTAGGAACCCTAACAGGGTGTACTAACTTTTAGTCATTAATAACTGTATGTTGAGTTATTTTGAGGGCCCAGCAAATGTACATTGTTATACAAGCTGTAGACTGACTACTCTACACTGTACCACAGTGTCATATCTTCAGTGTTTTCCCATGAAAAGATATAATTAAATAATTACAAAAATGTGAGGGGTGTCCTCAGTTTTGTGAGAAAATTGAATCACTAAAATTGTAAGTTGGGCCATGGAAAAACGAGGAGTACCTGTAAAAGAAAAGTTTTCATTACCCATGTACCTATTGCCATGCCTCACCTGCAGCAAGCGTAGTGAAGGAAGTACTGGCACACCTGCGCTCCCTTGGCTCTGATGCCAGCTGAGCCTCCACCTCAACACAGTAGTGTAGGCCAGGCATGAGATCGCCAAGTAGCAGCGAGTAGCGTCCAGCACTGACCAGCTCACGTAGCGCTCCATTCAACGAGACCGCATGTGCATAGTTGCTGTTGCTGGGCAGCCAGATAAGGCGAGCTGATGTGGCCTTGACCTTCTCCACCCGGAGTTCGCCGGGCGCCGCACACACATCCTTCCCCACCAGCATGGCGCAGCGCATCGGGTCCGATACGCCACGCTCTGTCACGCTCTGTACAGCCACACGATGAGCCCTACTGTTCACATCCAGCCTCTCCAATACAGCCTTGGTTGGGATCCCTGTGGGAAGGTTGAGCCGCAGTTCCTGGTCCACATAGATGTTGTAGCTCTGGATGGAAGCTTCATCCGGTGGTGCCTCCCAGCCCACCACCACGCTCTTGGCCAGCTGTTTGATGGCAGCCAGCTTGCACGGGGGAGGCACCACATTCCCCATTTCCTCCTCCAGGTCCAGATCCACGTCTAAGCCGTTGCAGAGTGGCACAGTGCCAGCCTTGGTGTTTTCAGAGGCAACTGAGGCTTCCGTCCTGTCTGTGGCGTTGTGGCCGAAACGTGCATGATGAGGGTGTTGGTGTTGCCTCTCTGAGGTGCTAAGAAAGCTGTTCTCCTGGAAAGAGCTGTGTGAAAAGTCAGCACCCTCATGAGCGTCATCGTCTGAGACGCGCTCCACAAAGTTCGATGGGACCAGGCCACGGCGACCGTCCATCAGCTCACCTGCAGCAGAGAGGTGTCAGTCAGCAAATAATTCATAATATGCGGCGTTGTCTATAGTACTCTGCAATAATCTTAGGCCACCATTAGATTTGTTGACTTAGCAATGCTATAATGATCATATACAACATATTGTTGATGACTTCAAATTTCAAACCTGGAATTGTCACTCCATAATCCTCTTTTCAACTGATCTTCATTCCAATCTTTGTGTGCTTTAGAATATCTAAGCTTTTTCATCCTGTTCCTCTCCTGAAAAAGTTTATATTTTCTGGTATACTATCCTTCCAAAAAGACCATTCCTAATCAAGCTTCTATAGACTGCAGAAGGGTCAACTTGGCATCCAAATGAAGCTGCCAGATATTGCTATTGCTCAAGTATAAGGGAAGGACACACTACGTACTTTACACTGTAGCCTATAGGTTGTTTTTTCAGAATTTTAAAAATTATTATTATTTAAATAATTATTTAATAATTATTTTCAATCATTATTATTATTATTATTATTATTATTATTAATACAGTTATCATATTTCTAATACATTCAGTGGCACCTCGTACCAATCTAATTTGTCCCTTAACAAATAACGTAAATTGAATGAAAAAATTCCAGACCCCCAGAATATCCACACAGCATAAGTCATTATATTCACTGATGGACCTAATTGTATGTAACAGCTTACATACAGAAAAGCTAACCCCCCCATAATTAGATAAAATACAAGTGCTATCTTTTATTATTAATTCATTAAGCACTTTCGAGGTTCTCACTGCTTTCCATTTGGTGGCTGTTATCACTAACCTTCTTATTACCCATTTTGACAGATTTGCATTAAGAATATATGTAAAAACATAGAAAACTACAAGTTTACAGCAGATTTTAGTGGAGAGCTACACCGAGCAAGAGGTACTGTGAGACTTACATGTGCTCCTATGTTTCAGATGGAAAGGGCATACGAGTCATATGCCAAGAAACAGTTTCTCACCTAAATGTGACAATAAGTTAATTAAATTTACATTTACAGCATTTAGTGGATGCCCTTATCCAGAGCGACTTACAACTTATACAGTCTTACAAGTCAAGCAATGGTGGGTTAAGGGCCTTTTTTAAGGACCCAACTGTGGCAGCTTGGCAGAGGTGGTATTTGAACCCAGAACCATCAGGTCCAGAATCCAGTGACTTAACTGCTAGGCTACCACAGTCCCATTAGATGAGTTTATGAAGTTGGACTGTATTTTCTGGATGTATTCCGTTAAAGAACCTGAGAAATAGTGATAAATATGTATATAAACAATGACATATCTAATCTAATGGTGGACTAAGACTTTTGCACAGTACTGTAGAAATGTTACAAAAAGATATATCACCTTCGTAGAAGCCATCATCATCCATATCCCCATAAACGTAGATGTATTCTCCAGCCGTGAGGGGCAGCTCCACCTCTGGGTTATCATTAGGCCCATCATATGGGTTGTAGCTGCATGAGAATGTAATTTGTGAACACAACTAACATTTTCAGGTAGACCAAAGATGCCTGTAGAGTGCCTAAATTTCAGGATTTAAATTCGAATACAGCGCAGGTTTTTTGCTGCAGTAACCAAAAAGAATGAGAAGCCACAAAAATTTGGTTAGCTGGAAGACGTACCTGTAACGGGCAATAAAAACCTGGAGTTTAGCAGCTGCTCGATTGGCTGGAAACAAAGCGGGGGACACGTCAATGTCCAGTTCTTCAACCTCACTGGCAGTGTCTACCTGTTACAAAGTAGAAACAACATTGTTGGCTTTAAAAAACATTATTAATTATAACAAATTATAAAAATCTGTCTTTTAGCGCCGAATATTGCAGCGATAAACAAGTGCTTAAAGATGGTTGCTCTGTCTTTCTTCAAGTGGGCTCATTTCCTCTTACTTGTGTGCAACCAGCGAGGCATGTTTATTGATGTTTACATTCCATCATGTGTATTTATCTTTTGGTTCTATATTGTATGATAATTACTGCATGCATGCAACTAAAAAAACAACAGTGTTGTTTATTTTTAGGACGAGTAATATGTATAGTGGTTTAGGCTTTTACATTACATTTTTACATTTATTGTGGGCTGTAATTTGACCAGGGGGCGGCTCGGTGGGTAGCACCGCTGCCTCACAATCAGAAGGTTCTGGGTTCAATCCCAGGGTGGAGCGGTTTGGGTCCTTTCTGTGTGGAGTCTGCACGTCCCCAGAATTATACATATACACAGATGAGCTAAAATATTATGACCACCTGGTTCTTAACCATGTGTTATAGGTGGAACCTGTCATAATGATGCCCGAATGTGCAAATTCCCTAGTAGGATATTGCGCTCCGTCCATAAGTTTTCTACCCACAATACATCCTGGTGCAAACAACTCTCCAGGTAAATGGCGGTACCTGGCTCTCCATGTGATATAGACAGCCCTTTAGGGTCCTGAATGGATTTACAATGCCACTGTGAATTAGTCTTGGTCACCCACAGTTCCTCCTCAGACACTGTCAATGGATACCACTATTGACTGGGAGTGCCCAAAAAGCCTTGCTATTGCGGACCCCAGCCATCTGGCCATAATGATTTGAGCCTTGTCAAAGTCACTTTGGCAATTGACTGCTTTTCTTGAGCAAGTGTGCCTTCAAGATGACCTTCAAAACAACAATAACAAGCCTTTCTATTCACATTCTACCGTTTAAACACATCTAACTGAAACCATGCTTTAACACACGTCTAAATGCCTCTCTCACCTCATGTGTGGGACTGGCCTTGCGTGAGTGTGCAGCTGATTTTGGCGACAAGTGGGTGGATTTCGGTGGAGAGGTGCTCGAGGTGGAACCTGATTTTTGGCTCAGGATGGGCAGCTCACGGTGTTTCGTGGTTGGTGAACGTTGAGAACGGGACAGACTTGTAGCGTAGGGTACAGAGCTGGTCCGTAGCACGCCAGCCAAATCTGGTCAGAGAGTGAATAAACAAAGAGGGTAAAAAGAGAGAGAGATGAA
Source organism: Parotocinclus spilosoma (assembly GCA_033117975.1). Classification (NCBI taxonomy): domain Eukaryota; kingdom Metazoa; phylum Chordata; class Actinopteri; order Siluriformes; family Loricariidae; genus Parotocinclus; species Parotocinclus spilosoma. The sequence continues at coordinate 6,373 of JAVSBV010050898.1, forward strand.
CAATGGAAAGAAAAGAGGTGAAGAAGGCACATGGTATCAAGAACTAGCACATGCCACAGATTAGCAAAGACACACATAGTTGTGCTTTATAACATGAAGCTCAAACTAAAATATTGGTGAATGATGGCTATAAAAGCTCTTAGCATATGCGATGTTAACAGGAAAAAAAAAAAATCATGTAAATTAAAGTATAGGTTTAAAAGAAAATTATATCAACAGCATCCAGATGGTTGTAATTAATAGGGGTGTAACGATACACTGCTCATGATTCAACAAAATGAGTTCACAAAGCAAATTTCCATAAATAATAATCCCCCACCCCCCAGGAAAAACGTTAGTTCCCTGCAATTAAAATAAGTCAAGGACTTGTAATTATAAATATGTTCTATTGTAGCTTCACCATATATTAAAGAACTAAATTAATGTGCATTTACTTGGTTGAAATTAAAAATTGTGTAATGTACACAAAAGGAATCGTAAGCCTGCTACAATCAAAGGAAATTAGTTCTACATAATGATATAGCAACAATAAGCTATTGTAACAGTTTCAGCGAATTTGAATAACTAAGTTCTATGCTAAATTGCCAATCAAATGAAACACTTACACAAGCTCAAGGAGGCGTTAAACAACCTAAAGTTTATCTTCAAATTCATTTCGACTTCAAGTTTCCAATTGCAGAACAAAACATACTTATATGGGAGAATAACGTGGTTAAAAAAAAATAAAACTCTGATGGCTAATATTTCATATTATTATGCCACTAATAATTTACCAAGATGAAGGATTAGGATCTACTGAAACAATCCAAGTAACTGTGGAATAAGAGATTTAACTGTTACTAGTTAGATTTGTGGCTGATGCTAAGTGTATATTATATCAAGGATAATGTGATATATGGGAATCGCTGTCATTCTGGCTATGTAAAATGCTATGCCCTATTAGCACTGCCATTAGGTCCTTCAACTGTATGTACAGCAAGCTTTGTTATTAGCAAGCTTATGCCAAGCCTCTATAGTTCATAGTACCAAAAATTCACAGCATTACTCCATTGACTGGGTTCAAAATTCTATGTTAAAAGTACAACCGCAACACTCAAATCTTAAAATCCTAACTAGTACAAACCCACACTCTAATGTGAAAGCTGAAAACAAGTTAGCACAACCTCATAAAACACATAAAAACACATACAATGGTAACTTGCCAGCATTCAACACACTTGTGGTTTTACTCGTGTATAAATGAAAATACTCATTTTATGCAAATGACTTTCTACTTCACTACACACAAACTACCATCGCAACTTCTGTTTTGCCATCCAACCTTAGAAATTGCATACAAATACCATAACAAGCACAACAAATTTGAAAAATGCTTTTTAATAAGAATATAATGATTGTATGTGTGTACTGTTTAAAAGCTGCAGTTGCCAGCCATTTACTTGCTAGCTTCTTTGAGATTTACTTAAAAGTGTTAAAAAATTTTTTGGAGGCATATGCGAACTGATACACTATACAAATGAACAAAGATTTTGAGACCGTATTATTGACTTAGACCGAGTGGTCCTGGATTTCACCATTAGGTCACCCCACCCAAAAACATGAATGTGTTTGTATTGTATTTTTCAAAACAACTGATGCCTGCTGACTCACACATCACGAGAAAGAAATGAATGCATTAAGAGTCTATATTTTCACAAAATCAGATCTCTAGGGATTTTATATCTATCCTCTCTTTTATTCATAATCAATTCTGAGTAACATATAGGCCCAAAATTGGTGTCTCTCTTGCTTCTCTAGTACAGACTCTGCTGAAACTACCAAGTTAGCAAGTTGATAGTGTGAGCCATTGTAAGTTTATATACCATCAGCCACATGCATGCCCAAAAGTAAAGAACAAGAAATAAAAAAAATCTGTAGGAAGCCAAAAATGGTACTCGAAACATAAAACGCAGATGAGTTTAAATCAAGTAATGGCAATAAATGGCAAAAACAGCATTCATCATAAAACAAAGGCCTATGAATTGAATGCAATGTAAACTTAATAACTACTCAGCTTAACACATGGGTTACAGTTCAGTGGTTCAAGATGTACAATGGAGTTACATGGGGAAGAAGCAGCCATTGTGACTTCAGCCTTAGCATTTTAGCATTACCTAACCACAGTGGAACCGTAGTTAAAAATAATGCATACAGTTAATAATGCAGAGCAAAAACCAAAGTGCTGGTGCACAGACAGACGCTAACAGACAAACGGCCAAACACTAACTTAATTGTCGTTGTGTATGATATTAAAGTGTGATTCAGATAAGCAAGTGTGAAGAAAACACGACTAAACGTGATGGCCCAGAATACCCTGCTCAGAGATGTCACAGAGGGCCTCGTTGCCCTCGAGACTCCAGAAGGCGATGTCATCCCAAGAGGCACTATTGCCTGGAAAAGGAAGGGAGAGGAGGACAGAGATAGGAATGGAGGATGGAAGTATAAGAACGACATGGCAAAATCAAGTAACAGAACAAAGTGGCACACAAACTGGGTCTAAACAGTATACACACTTAAGTTCACAACAGCTCAATGCAGGAAGGAAGGAAACCTTTAGAGTGACACGGTTGTTAAAAAAAGGTAAATAATCCTAAAAAGTAAAAGCATAAATCCAACTCTCTGCTACCAATGAGCTTTAGAGTTCCAGACCAAATACAACCTTTCATGGTAACACCCATCCCTAATGGCAGTGGCCTTTCAGCAGGATCAACGTGCCCTTCAGCATAGCAACAATTCTCCAGGAATTCTTGGAGGAACATGACAAAAAGTTCAAGTTCTTGAACAGGATTCCAAGTTCCTCAGATCTCAATCTGCTCAATCATCTGTGGGATGTGCTGGGCAAACAAGTCCGCAGTTAAAGGACTTAAAAGATCTACCCCAAATATCTCTGCCAGACACCACAGGACGTATTCAGAGGTCTTGTTGGAATCCATGCCTTGATGGGAGACAGCCCCCCATCCCCACCTGCCCCAGAACAAAGAGTACCTAGACAAATCAGGCAACTGATTTTCATCTCATGCTGAATTAGATGTTTGAATTAATGGCATGTTACCAGTGTCTGTGGGGAGGCTGAGTCCGTTGGGAAGTTGTGTGAGGCTAGAGCACAGCAGACTAGAAGCTGACAGGTCAATCTTGGAGGCCTGCTGCCGAAACTTCTCCAGCTCCTGGGAGAGCAGTCCAAACTGTTCGCTCTGATTACGACATTTCTGCTCCAGGTCCCGCACCTTAGCCTGGAGATATAGAGTGTAAGCACAGAAGCACAAACAGTTATAAACATTTATAGCTGTCAGACCACTGGTTAAAAGTAATTTCTAATGCTAGAACCTGACAAGACTAACTCACCATGAGTCACTAGTGTGTTTAACAATTAAAAAGGCTCCATTATAAACCTGTTCTGGTTCCATTATCTTATTGGCTGAGTCACTATCAACAAGTGAAGTCTGTATTAAGTATTTTTTCTCTCTATAAACTCATGAACTTCCATTCATTCACTTTCGTATCCATTTTTTTCCTGAAGAGGCTTATGATAGAGCCGATGCCTAGACAGGGTGGCATATAAGATGGATATCTTGGGGCACACGCGCACACACTCGAGTAAACCCACACTAACACAGGGAGGAACACTTTGTGATGGTACAGCATAACCAATTGTGCCACCACATTACTTAAAAAAAAAACAATTCTGGGAGCAGTTTGTATTCTTTGTCATTTGTTCATTATTATGCTGACACTATGTTCTTAAATGTTTTCTTATCCTTAAAATAACCTCACACTTAATTTATTCTAGAGTTGACAAGATAAGTGTCTAAATTTGCAAGTTTGTTACCTACATCAATAGTAAAATAAGTAAAAGTCCACAGGTTGGCCAAAATTAGAGACACACTTCAATAATATCAATGAATCTGATGCTTTGCCAAATAATGACAAGCTTTATGCACAAAAATATATAAGATATACAAATAACATTATAACGCTAACAAATAATGTATACGTTACTTCCTTGTTTTTTCCCTTTTCCTTAATAATCACTTATTTGCACTTTGTATTTCAAACTAACGTAATTGTTAGTGATATAAAAACCCCATGGCTTTTGTAGCATACTTAGCAAATGCAGGGTAGAGAATTGCTGCAACTGCTTAACTTTTTTGGTGTGGACCTACTTTCTGGTGGAAGGTGCTGTCAGCATTAAAGCACATTCTGAGGTGATCTTAGGCCACTCACCTTCCTAATTAACATGCAAGTCTTACAATAGCAAGTAAACATAGCATAAAACCCTTTCGTGGGTTTTAAAAAAATATCAATGGAAAAAATATATTGCAGATTTTCGTTGTTTCGCGGGTTTTTACAGAATTTTTACATTTAAAGAAATCACAAAATGTATAAGAAGTATATTAAAAATATTAATTCTAACAACAAAGGAATGTTATAAATGATAAAATATGATGATTTACAGTAAATAGCTGTTGTATCTACTCAATGTGTAGGATATTT
>JAVSBV010050909.1:0-10902 GCA_033117975.1 Parotocinclus spilosoma
TTAACTTTTTAAAATCTTTTGTGTACAGAATACAATCATATATTTAAAACATATGTTCACTTTGTAACTGGGGAGGCTGGCGGAGGAAGATATGGGAGTGGAGAGGAAGAGGATGGAGGAACAAGTGGAGAGTATGAAGAGGGACGAGGATGATGTGCAGGAGCGGGGGTGGAGCTTAAGTCAGCAGGCAGAGATCACACGCTCAGCCAGGATCTCCAACATTAAACCCAGGTTAGTACAAACCCCGCCCACTACATTACATCATCATCATCATCATCATCATCCAAATTCCACCCATAATATTACATCATCATCATCATCATTAATATCACTAAAGATCAGAGATAAAGATAAAACACAAGATTAAATTATTCTACTCGCTTTATTTATTGATCTGTGCATCTTACTTGGTGTGCCCCCATAAACGGTTTTAATGTTGGGATTTGATCCCACTTTCTCTTGAGGTTCAGTTTATTTTAAATCCTTTAGGATTTGCTGCTGTAATTCAGAATTAATGGTTGAATCCAAACAGCAAACCATGATCCTACCACCAGCACGTTTCACACATGAAATCAAGTTCTAACGCTGGAACAGGATTTTTCTTCCGGTGATCTTTTTGGAGAGCAGTGGCTTCCTCCTCATGAACATTATCTTTAGCCAATTAATCTGAGAGAGACCTTTACTTGCTTAGAAGTTACCCTGGGTTCCTTTGTGTATGTGGACTCTTACACACCTCGCTCTTAATGATCTTCGTTAGTCAACCCCTCTTGGGTTCCTCCATTTGTACTGTGCATCTGAGTCCAAACTCTTTACAGATGGCTTTGTAACCTTTTTTCCTTCATTCATACCATCACACACTTCTACAAACGTGTTGTTTGACTTTATTCTACACCCAACTGATCATCTCATTGCTTGGAACTCCTGATGCTCTAACAAGTTCATTCTATTTGTTTACTACTTTATTTTCGCAGGTTATTACAGAAACTCTGTTTTGACCTCTGATCCGAATTCTGTCTAAACAGTTATTACTGGAATTAATGGAATTGAATTAAATGGAAATGGAATTAAATCATGTTTTAAACCACACAGATGGTAGAGGGTCAGAATTTAGTACCAACAGCATGAGTCCATGGGCTCAACCTGCCATGTGTCCAGAACCCAGACTGGTGGAGATGGTTGAGATGGCAGAGACGGTGGGGTAGATGGCTAAGATGATTGAGATAGTGGAGGTGGTGGAGATGACTGAGATGGTGGAGATGGTGAAGATGGTGGAGATGGTGAAGATGGTTAAGATGGTGGAGATGGTTGATATGGTGGAGATTGTGGAGGTGGAGGAGGAGATGGTTTTCTGGACACTCTTTGTGCCTGTTAATATAAATCAATCATGGCTTGAATGCCACAGCCATATTGAGTACTGTTGCTGACTGTGTGCACCCCGTCATGAGTGCACCGTTCACTTCTTTTCCAAGTAGGTGTGTGTCATATCAGCCCGTCTCTCTCACCCACCGCAATTGGCACTATGCCTTAGCCCTTTTCTAACCCTCGTTGGCAGCCCTTGTTTTGTTTTTTTTTGCAGAATGATTCTTCGAGGGTTTGCTGAGTGTGTTTTTATTGTGGGCGGCTCACTCCTGAACTTTGTCCTAATCTTAATATTCTGATCGTCCAGTTCATTAACAGACTGTAGAATCGGTCAGTGGAGTCTCCTTTAATGGCAAACGATTTCCAACGAGGTCCAGCAAAAGATCTTCTTAAGTAAAAGCCAAGAGCCTGGTGGTGTCTGTATTTTGTCTCCTGGTGCTGTTTGTTCACTGATTTTTACCTTGAGTAATGTCTCACACAGCATTAAAACATCAACTAAGATAAGCCCACCAGACAAAAACGTGCCTCCCCCCGAAAGCGAAACATACCTAACAGCGTTTAGTGCCTCCGCTCACCTCTTACTCGTTATTCTAGTTAGTTACTGCCCCCTTAAACGCAGCTTATTATTGTAAATGATACAGAACTCAAACTCCTTAAAACTGAAACAGTGCAAAACTGTGTGCGTGTGCGTGTGTGCGTGTGTGCGTGTGCGCGTGCGCGTGTGCGCGTGTGTGTGTGCGTCGCGTTTGGGTTAAACGCTGACTTATTAACCTCAGTGAGGAATTTATTTGTTCAAAAAGTTGTGTGTGTGTGTGTGTGTGTGTGTGTGTGTGTGTGTTTATAACTGTACCTGCATTACATACTCATTATCAGAATTAAACTTTCTTATCTATAATCTCCTCGTTTTTGTGAGCTGTATCAAAACTGACAGGCCATCCCGGGGTATGAGTTCCCCTCTGTAACCTCTTTGAATGATTTGGGACGAGCTGTGGCCTTCCTCGTGATTTTAGGAGCGGGATGTCTCATAAAAACAGACCATGACCTGAGGAAGGAGGTGTGAGAGAGGAATGTGATTAGTTCTGCATTTTCCTTTCTGGATCAGGAGAGAGGATTCTGGATTTTTGTAGAAGCTTCTGTAACATTAGAACAGACTAAAACACAAAATCACTACGCCTCTGTCACAAACCGATTAACGAGAGACATATGTGCAAACAAATGAAAAACATCAACCCCGTCTTTCCAAGTTTAGTGTTCCCTTATCCTCAGTAGAGCTTTATTTTTGGTTAAGCTCAACTCTTTCGGTAGTTTTTCATTTTGTTACCTGTTTTGCTGTTTGAATCCCTTCTGAAGGCTACCTGAATTATCCAGGCATTGCATTTCTAAAAACAAGCCACAACAATTCATTTGAACTCCTCTTGGGATGCTGCCTTGGTGTCTTTAATTTTTCAAATGTTTGGGGCAGATCAAAGCAATCAAAGTTCATTTAAGCCTTAGAAAATACCACAACTCAGTTCTGATAAAGTCGTGAGGTTAGAGGATATAAAGGTATAAAGGAAGGTATTTGGATACTTATCACCATTCATCAGAAATCCTGAACTCCTGACTCTCATAATTTCATCCTAACCTTCTCTAAACTTAATAAAAATCGTAAAGTTTTATAAATGCTTGGTGTGAAAAAGTCTGTCTTCTTATCTCCATCTGCACCTTCATCCTGCACCTTCAGCTCTCCTGAGATCGTTCCTAACCAATCTTTGGTAAACACCAACCCGTTTCTGGATGACTACGAGTTGGGAAACCTCATCAGTTGTGAGAGAATGTCTAAAAAAGGTCGAGCTCCTCTTCCTCCGAAGAAGAAATCAGAGGAACTGGGATCTTCTTGCTTATTTGGAACTAAGGAAGCCAAACAGTCAAAACGTCCAGCACCACAACCACCTGAAGGACCAAAGAGAAGCCTTAAAGGCACAATTAACAAGGGAAAGACTGATGCCAATCCTGGTACACCAGCAGCCCAAACCAAGAAGGAATCTGAAGATGGATCGTCACGTTCCTTTGATCATGAAAAAGAAGAAGAAGAAAGCATTGAAGTGCTTAATTTTTCCCAAATAGCTGAAGATATGAAGACCAGCTCTGATCAGACTTTACCCCAACAATGTGACCCCACTGGTCTTCTCAGAAAAGAAGAACCTCCGGAGAAGGTTGTACCTCACGATTTAAGCAGATCCCAGAAGAAGTTTCGAGCTCCACTTCCTCCATCCAACCAAACCTCCAAACGACTCCATCAAACCGATCCAACCTTACCAAACCATCCATCTCATCCATCGACCAAGCTTAGACAAACCCCAGCATTCCAGAGCAAGCTAAAGAAAGACCAAGATGATGGTGAGGAACCACAGATGAAGAAACTAGAGGCTCCAGTAACGGTGGGTGGACGTTCTGGTTCTGGTTCCAGGACCTTGTGGTTTAATGCAGTTCCTGGTGATGGTGGTGATGTAAGAGCACAGATTGCTCCTGCCTCTGTAATCAGGTGAGAAAGTGACCTTCAGCTCGGTTTATGTATCTTCAGAAGTTCCTCTAATCACAGTTTAACACAACTGTTGGACGTCTAACGCCGAAAGAATCTAGACCCCAAATTATCAACGTAATTGGTTGTAAAGTATCAACCCATTCTCCAGCATAAGGCTTTTCAATGTTAATTAGTCAATTAACAATTACATTTACAGAACTTTTACTGTTTGTACATGGTTCCATATTCTATTGACTTTTTTCCTAATGTTTTACTGATTAATGCTTAATCATTTAATCTAGTTAATCTGGCATTGGCTCTTGAAGTTTCTTCATTTTTGGTTTCACTTTCTTTTTCCTTGCCTCTGTTGCCTCTGACTGATCATTTGGGGTCTTGGAAAGCTGAGACCATGTGTGAACAAGCATTTTATGCATTATAAAAGGATTTGGATTTAAGCTTCGAGATAAATTAAGTGATTATAATAAATCGAACATTTTGGGCTCTTAATGGAGTCACAAATCGACTGAAGAGCAACGAGACTGAAGATCAGTTTTAGTCCCATCAACAAAAATGAAGTGACTGACTTCTAGCTGGTTTTGATTTTAGGGATCAGTCAGAAATATTACGGGAGAGTTATACAGCATCAGCATCTTCATCTTTTCCATCAGCTCCTTATTTTCTTTCTGATTTTCTCCAACACGTTGTTTGCCGGTGTTTCAACTCGCCGTCTTTCATTAAACACCATCCATGGCTGATCGGAGCTTCATTTATGGATCTGTTAAGTCCGGCTCTTAAACCCACAACTTATACAGTCTTACAATCCAAGCAATTGTGGGTTAAGGGACTTGCTCAAGGGCCCAACTGTGGAAGCTTGGCAGAGGTGGGATTTGAACCCTGGGCCTTCTTGTCCAGAGGCAAGTACCTTAACCGCTAAGCTACCACAGTCCCACAGTTATTTCCTTCTGTTAGTACAATAGTGGATTTTAAGAACAGAATTTTGAATGGAAATAAACTTTATTCATAATCAGTTAAAGCTGATCAAACGATATATTAGTGTTTATTTTTTGTATAATGAACAGTTATGAGGGAAAGTATACAATTTAGAAAGAAGAAACAAGTGGCTATTTAACTCCCACCTCTGCGTGTGTGTGTGTGTGTGCAGGCAGCGAGCAGTTAAACCTCTAAACCCAGGAGAAGCAGAACAATCTAAGAGTGGAGAGCTCAAAGCAAAGGTACGGATCCGTTCAAATGAACTCTAACTCCAGGTTTTGGGGCACAGATTGGTCCTTAGTTTCGTCTTGTAAAAAAAAGTACATACTATGAAATAACCCTAATATAAAAAGTTTTAAAAACCTTTTATTGGGGGAGGGCAAGATGTCCTGATCCATGACACTGAAGGTACATAATGGTTATGAATCATCTCCAAAAAATCTGATTAATGAGGAACCAAAATAAACCAAATATTTGTAAATCTCAGAAGCAGGCGTGGTAATATTCCGATTTATTTCTATAATACATTTTTAAAACACTACATTGTCTCCCAGCTGCTTTATCATTTGAGATTATCTTCTCATATCTAAGCCTGAACTGAGCAAGCCTAGGGCGACAGTGAAAAGGAAAATCCCCAAAGAAACCTTGTCAGGACCAATACTCATAAAGAAGCCCAACCTGCTCGATTATAAATGTAAGAATAAAATTAATCGTTTAAAAAGCAGAAACTAAGTAAATATTAACAGATAAAGTCAAATATTAAATAAAATAACATAAAAAGCTTTGACTCTCTAAAGCCCAAACTGCAGCTTTCACCATTTATTATTACACCAGCTCTTCTTTTAAACTCCACTACACTCCTTAATTGAAAAAAGTCATTATAGAAATAAAATTCAGAACCACAGAAACATGGATAAGAGTCTGAACGTTAAAAAGTATAAAACGTTATAAGGTTTTATATTTTTAGTGTTGTGCAAAAAAAATCGATAGATCTATAAAAACGAGAAATAAACCGATTCATAAAAGCTAAAGTAACACACACATATTAAAAGTAATAAAACTTGCGCTAAAACGAATACTTTGTGTGCAAAAGTCTTAGGCCACCATTCGAATTAATTTGATTATTTTAGTATCTTAATTAGAATACAACCTCAGAGAAAATACAAGCTTAAATAAATCTGTAAAAGAAGGCTTCTGTTGGTCATGGTGGTAAATATTTACTCTTGATGCCAAGTCGACTCAAGTCTACAGTCCTTGGTAAGAACTGTTTTTTGGAAAGGGTAGCAGCCAGGAAACCACTGTGTGGGAAGGGGAACAGTGTTTAAAGGGTGAGATGTGTTAAAGCTGCTCACAAAGATTGAAATGTAGATCATTATAACAAGCGTGCGTATATGTGTGTGTATGTGCGTATTTGTGTATGTGTAGAAGGCGGTGATGAACTCTCCGTACTCTGAGCTGAGTGAGGTGGAGTTGATGTCGATGGCGTTGCAGCAGCAGCAGTTGATTTCGTTACGTGATGCTCGTATTGAGGAGTTGGAGCGATACGTTGATAACCTGGTGCTTAAGGTCATGGAGGAGAAACCCAGCATCCTGATGAACCTGGCAACCAAGAGCACCTGATCAACCAAACACTTAAACCTAAACATCCATGAACAGCTTCTGATCAATCCTGGCTTTCTTAATCCAGCACTCAAACACTAAAAGTTCAATCAAACTCGTTAAAACAGGAAGCAGCAGCCTCAGCATTGAATGCGTAACATTTCCTGTTTTATAAAGTTCTGTTTATTAAACACTTTGTTCCTCTTTATGAATAAAGGAGGAAAAGCCGTGCCTAAACGTTTAGTTTTTCCTTACTTTGAGATGTCGTGTCACATTAATGCACTTTATTCATTATCTTTATAAATGTGTAAAATAATGAAGCATTCTTCTCACTCGTTTTGTGATTTGTCACATGGAAATAAAAACGCTTTTTGCATAAATTAGAGCCTCATGTTTGTTTCTTTTTTGTTGCTTTTATATGTGCTGTATATGTTATTATTATTATAATTTAGTTATGCGTTTTTATTTTTTTAATTTAGTTTAGTTTTAATTTATTATTATTATTTCATTTATTATTGTTGTTGTTGTTGTTTATTATTTTGTTGTTCTTTTATTTATTGTTTTTAATTTTGTATTATTTACTGCCATGTATTTTTGTGTTTTGTGTATTTATTTTGTGATTTTAATTTAACTTAGTTTCTATTTATTTTATTTTACATTATTTTATTTATGTATTTTTATTTCATTTATCATTTTTTTTATTTATTATATTTTTTTTTCTTAATTGTATTTATTTGTATTATGATTTATTGGTATTATTTTTTATTTTATTTTTTATCTTTTATATATTTTATTTATTGATTTTGTAATTTAATTTAATTTTAATTATTTGTATTCATTTTGTGTATTATTTATTGATGTTTCAAATCAATTTTATTCATTTCTATTTTTCAAATATATTTCTTTGCATTATATATCGTCCACATTCGGCTGTAGTCTTTTTTTATTTTTGTTTTTCTGTACAAATCGCTCGGCCCCTGCTCCACTTTCCTCCAGGAGCATGATGGGAAGGAATTTGAAGAGTTCCAGTTTTTGTAAAATCACAGTCTATGCCTCTCAGTAGCTTAAATGTAAACAAATCCATTATTATTCATATGTAATATTTAATATGTTTTGTTGTACTCTATTGTTTTATTGCTATATAACATTTTGAATTTGCTCTGTTGATGTTGCTACGCGACGCTCTTCATATACAAGTTATATATGCAACACCATCGTATATGAATAATTTTTTTTTTTTTTATTTTATATTTTCTCATTAATAAAAGGAAACATTTTCATAAATGAGACAAAATAAAACCACGCCGTTAAAATCATGCTGAACTCTTTTTCTCGTCCTCCCTCTTGTGGCTGCTTGTTGGTATTGCAGCTGTAATCCTTCAGTGGGTGGGCTTTGTTAAGCGGCTCCGCCTCCTCTTCATACCCGGATGTAAATAAACGGTTTGGTGTCGTTGGTGTTTCTAACTCGGTTTCTCTCCATCATGTAAGTTTTCCTGCTTTTCATTCCACAGTAAGTAAATAAAATCGCGTTTCGGCTTGTTTGTAGGTTAAATTTCTGATATAAGATGGGTTATTACAAATTAGATTTGTGATTTTGTGCAGTTTATGAACTTGTGACTCCGGATTCTGTTACCTATTTATTATAGTATAAACTCATTATCTGGATCCATTTATACAAAACTAAACGATTTATACGCTAATATCCCCGTGCTAAAAAACGGGAACATTTAAATCATACACAAGCTCTAATATAGCTCTTAAAATGTAATGTTAGGATCGAGTGAAGCTTTATCTGTATGAATTTTATGATCTTATAATTAAATGATTACAATGTTAAAGTGAAAATGAGTTTATTTGGGAGAAACTCGAATATAATTGTAAGGAGGCTCTAGTTACCCTGTTAGGCTGCCTCTAACATGGGTACAAGATTGAGAAACGGATCCTCGTGGAGGCAAACGGGTTCTGTATGGAACAAGGAGTACACAACCCAAAAGTAGCTCTGAGTACCTTATTATAGAGCAGCACTTTTATGCCATTTTTAGGTAAGATCAATCTAGATAATTTTGTGTGTGTGTGTGTATACAGAGTCATGCCCCGGGTGTGTCCTCAGTGTGGGGGGGTTAGGGTGGTGGAGGAGGAGTTATACTCTCAGACTCAGTGTGTGTGTGAGGATTGTGGATATATTCTGTCAGAGGGGATTTTAACGTCCACCCTCAGCGATGAACAAAACAGCACAGGTAAGAAACATACACTCACTCTGTCTCACTGTAAGTGCTGTGATTGTGTTAATGTAACGATGCTCCTCTGTCTGTCCTTACAGCTGTCCCGTATTATATGAGCACTCAGCCTGATAAGAGGGCGTGTCCAAACCTGATTAAAGGTATGGTGTGTTCTCCTCACACTCCATCACTACACTACAAACCGGGGGTACAGGAATACCCAACCTTTAACACACTGCCGTTTATTCCCTTATGTTTACTTTAACCTGTCATTATAACAAATATTAAACAGACCTCAGGGTTCCTGTTTTAATTCCTGTTTCCGTTCCTGTGATCGTTGCGTATTGTTGGTAGGTCTGGGTCGTGTACGTTCCCTGTGCCGTATTCTCCGCTTACCCTCTGATATGGAGTCGGCCGTGGTAAGCCTGTATGAACAGTCCTATAACCACGCCCACTTCCTGCATGTGCGCCTGGTCAAGAAAGAGATTTTGGGCGGGTGCTGCGTGCTGTGTGTCTGCAGACAGCGGGACTGGCCCATTGCCATAGGAACCATCAGCGCACTGTTAGAGGCTGACTCCTCCTTTATAGGCGAGGTTTATGAGGATCTAACTAAAGCCCTAAACATCCCGAAAATGGCCAGCTCCATCACCAACATGCTGGAGAGCCACTGCCATGGGTACTAGCATAACACACACACACACACACACACACACACTCACTCACAACCAAAGCCTACTCACTCTGTGTCTGTGTGTCTGTGTGTCTGTGTGTGTGTGTGTGTGTTAGGTTTAATCTCAGTCCCGGTGCAGTACCTGATGTGTGTGTGGAGCCTGTGGAGCGGTTGGTGCAGCGTAGCGCCGCCCTACTGGAGCTGGCTGCTGATTTGTGGTTAGTGACCGGACGACACCCTCTGCCCATCTTAACTGCATGTGTGTATCTGGCCTGGCAGTCCCTCAAACCCATGGTGAGACATACACACACACACACGCACACACACCCACACACACAGAGTAAATATTTGCAGCATTTTGGCGATTTGTTTTTCTCTAGTGTTCACACGAGGTATTGCAGGTAAACAATGTCTTAACCTATTGTTCTTTTTAGGTAACTTTGCTTCCGATTTTACTTTTTGTTTCATTATTTGGGATTGTCTTTCTTTCCTTTATCTTTTCTTTCTTTTTTACTTATTTTCTTATTCTTTCCTCATTTAATTCATTCCTTTTTTTTATTCTTTTTCCTTGTTTTCTATTAAGCGTCTGTCTGATTTATTTCTTCTTGGGTTTTTGTATTTTTTGTGGTTCAGGCTCGTCTGAAGTTTTCTCTGAATAAGTTTTGCGCCTTAGCGAAGCTCCCTAAGCAGTCATCGTTGAAGCGGAACACGGAGGGGCGGCGGGTGCAGGAGCTGAGGGAGGAGCTATGTAAGCTGGGTCGGGAGCTGCCCTGGCTCAGAGGGACCGCGGTCGAACCTGGGTCGGTGATGACGCTGGTGGATGATATCCTGAAACACCGGAGGGCGCTCATGTTCCGGGCCGTCAGGAGCTTTGAGGCCGATCCAGAACCGGATTCGGCGGCCGAGCCGAACGGGAACGAGATGGAGCGCTTGACTAAAAGGCAGCTGTTTGCTCCTCCATCTTTACGAAACTGCAAGAGACCGAGGTGCCACGCCCCCGAGCCGAATGTAACTGGAGACGAGGAGATCTCAGACACGGAGATTGAGTCCTACATCCGCTCAGAGGAGGAGGTGGAGTTCTACCACAGGGTGCACCAAGAGAAATAAGGATTACTGATCCTTATCAGTACTGAATTAGTTACTGATTAGTTTATTTTATGTAATTAAACTTAATGACAGATCTAAAATCGGATTTGCTTGTACTGTTTTGCGTTTATATTAAACCTTTAAAATGTGACCCTGTTTGTGTCTGGAATCCTGCAGATCCTAAAACAGTCAATAATACTGTAAAAAACAAGTTCTTACTAAATTCCAGTCAACTTTGAAGAACTTATCCAGTGTGACCTGACGCGTTCTCTAGATGGACTGCACTTGAATAAAATCAAGAAAGTGGTGGGCGTGTTCACCTCCTGCTGGTTTTACTCTTGTCAACACAACTTTTTGGATTTCCGGACCTTTGATAAAAGCATAAATATACAGTGCATTCGGAAAGTATTCACAGCGCTTCACTTTTTCCACATTTTGTTACGTTACAGCCGTATTCCAAATTGTATTAAATTAAT
>JAVSBV010050920.1:0-10901 GCA_033117975.1 Parotocinclus spilosoma
CTATGGACCAGAAGGTCCAGGGTTCAAATCCCACCTCTGCCACAGTTGGGTCCCTGAGCAAAGCCCTTAACCCACAATAGCTTGAATTATAAGACTGTATTCATTGCAAGTCACTCTGTATGATAAATGCTGTAAATGTAAATGAATAAGAAATAAAAAAATAAACCTCTGTTGCGTTCCACTGTTAAAATGGTAAACATTAGGGCTAAATGTGGCTCTGAAGGTATTTTGATAAGTAGAAGCCTTGTAGAAGTCACAACGAGACGTTCTGAGACACTTACGGTTTTGGGCTGAGCCGAGTCCAGTTCCCACCGCTGACTGAGCGACCCCGGGCGTGGCAATAAACCCTGAGGATGAGCATCGTCATTAGGACGCGTCATTGATCTCACACTCCGGTTAGATCGGCGCCGAACCGTTAAAACTAGTTCCTACCTGGAGGGGGCTGCGAGGCGTTAAACCCAGCCCTCAGAAACGGAGGTGGAGGACCAAAGCCTGGCGGAGGCATTGCCATGGTGACAGGGTAGGTGGGCGGCACCAGTCCGACGGTGGGGACCGCTTGGGGTACTGGAATCTTTAAAAGAGATTAACAAAAAATGACTGAGAGTCAAAACTGGGACAATCAGTAACAGAACCGCTTCTATATTTTTATTTATTTATCATACTGGGCCAATTTAGAGCCACCAATTAACCTAATGCATGCCTGGAAGCAGGAGTACCAGCAGTAATGCCCACACAGAGAGTGGGTTAAGCAAAATACAAATTAATTTGCAGCGTAAAATTAAAAAGGAAACAATGTTTTTGGTGTGTGTTTGGGGGGGGGGGGGGGGGGGGTCATGATTTTTAATATTTAAAAATTGTTTCTTTTTTAATACTTAACAGAATATTTAATTCTGGGTTATTTTCATTTTGTAAGCAGTGTATATTGGCAGAAAAATAACCTTTATTTCACTATATTGACGTGTGTACGTTTATTTATATTATTATTATTTATTATTTTTATGTAAATATAACTGAACCGTTATTGAGGACAGAACACCTTTCTGGTCGCTTGCCAGACTCTTAACAGTTATATATTAACATAAGATTAATAAATTATACATCATTTATAGCTCTTAAAACCTCAGAAATTATACTGATCATAACATGAAAAACATTAATACCCTAGTAAAGATATTCTTAAATGTTTTCTTTTTCTGTCTTTCGGTCTTTCTGTCTGTCTTTTTTTCTTTTTCGTTCTCTTTATTTCCAATATTTTTGATCATTATTTCTTTCTTTCTGTTTTTCTATCATTTGATTATTCTTTCTTTCGCTCTCTCTTTTTCAGTCTTTTGTTTCTTTCTATTATTTGTTCATTATTTCTTTCTTTGTCTGCCTTGTTTCTTTTTTTCTTTCTGTCTGTCTTACTATTATTTGTTAATTCTTTCTTTGTCTGTCTTCTTTTTCGTTCTATCCTTGTCTTTCTATTATTTGTTTATTACTTCTTCCTTTTTTTAAAAAAAAAATCATTTGTTCGTTCTCTCTTACTTTGTCTGTCTTTTCTTTCTTTCTTTCTTGTTTATGACATTAAATGTTGAATGGATTGGATAAAGGATGTTAGGTACCTGCACCGGCATCATGGCGACCGGTTGGGTGAAGGTCTCGCTCTGTGCCGTGCTGACTGTAACGGCTTCAGAGACCACAGGCTGAACCGGAGTCTCCTTAGCAGCTTCTGCATTCTTCTGAGCTTCCCATTCTGCCAAAAACAAACGTAACGAGGTCCGAGTGTAGCACACAGTGTGTCGACAGTTCTCGGTCAAATCAGAGAGCCAGCAGGGCAGCTGAGATCCACCTCCACCCCCCACAACACCCGTTCACTTACCACTACTGACAGTTTCCTGATCAATCATTCCTCCTTCAGCAAAGCCGTCCAGGTCGTCCAGTTTAACCTTCTCCCAGGGGATATAGGTCACTCCAAGGTCCACGTCCCAAAACTGCTTGTACTCCTGTTTTACACCTTTGTTAAGAGCCCAAGCAATCTGCAGAAACATACATCCAAGTACCAGCAGTATCAGAACTAAGATGGTTCTGCAGAAGTGATGGGTAGCACCAGAGATTAGCACAGATGACAAGGGTTCAGGGTCAAAAACGGCAATAACACTGACACACCCATTTAGTCCAGAGTGCAAACACTTCTGGCTGGAGGAACCCACAGCATATTTCAAACAGAATATTGCACTGAGTGAATGGTTTTCTGTGTGGCAACTTTATCGGTAATAGCACTGTGTCTCTACTCAGACACATCAAAGAACTCCCCCTCCCCTCGGTTGTTGCCTGCCAATTCCACACCACCCATACTGTTACTAGCTATGAACATACATTTATTGTGGACTAAATACATTGCTTATAATATCTATATGCTCTATATCGAGTTTTATATATGTTCTATAGTGCTCACAAAAATTAGGGAATATTACAAAATGTAATATTCCTTAATTAAATATGTATTTTGTATGTGTTTTTTTTTTTTTTTCTACACTGCTCACAAACATTTGGGGAAGTTTTGTAAAATATTTTGTAATATCCCCTATTTTTATGAGGAGTGTATATTCTTTGTCTTCTGCCTCTTTGGCCTGTTTATTCTTTTAAATTAAATTTAAATTTAATTCTTAGATTAAACACATAGGTTCCCCAAGGAGAATAGGTCTTGGTATTCCCCACATTTTCTTTCTCAAATTTAGGGAATTATATCTTGCCACTGTCACCCTAGGTTTGCTCAGTTGGGGTTGTTGCCCTAGATGCTTGAATTGCAAATAATGCAATATAGATAAATATGACTTGAGTTCCCTTGACATTCCTCTCCTGGAGAAGACTTTTCAAGCATCACAAATGCCAAACAGCCTTATTTCCTTTTACTAGAGCCTGTCCAATCTCTTTGCAGATGAGATAGACATAGAATTGTATCATGATCCAATCTAGCTATGCACGTTTATTTCATTTTTCACATAATGCAATACGTTTTAAAGTTCCATTTAGTAACACTATCTTAGTAAGCATAGTTTGCTTTTATAGTCAGAGCCTACTCCCATTAACAAACCTGCCCAGGGACAAGGAAACAGCTGCTGACTATTTAATGAGCTTTTCATATCCTGAAGATTTTGAATGATATGAAAAAGGGAAATTAATTTCTAATTATTTCAGTAAAAATATTATTAATTAACAGTATTTATTATATTAGTATTTATTTATTATCTCTGCTTACTGGGTCTGAAACAGTTAACTGAATAGTTCAGTGAGCAGACAGGAGCCCATTTCAGGCACAAAAACACAGATAGCACTGAATTTAAATTTAAAAATACATATGCTGAACATTCAGATCATCCTGCTACCAGACCCAGTGGAGATTGTTTGTTTGCTTGGGTTTTAAGCCATATCAATGCAATTTGGCTATTAACAGCTGGGCAAGTTTAGGTCTTTAATGGTTTGGAGTGCAGTAGGACCGAGTGGGGTATTTATAAAAGATATGCATTCAGGAGAGATAACCTGTTATATTCTAGTAAAATAAATGGCATGAAATGCAAAATTATTATTGTTTTAACAAGTCTTCTTTCATCTGTGTTATAAATTCTATTTATATGATTCTGATTATTTTATTGTCAAAATCGTCAATTAGAGAATTTTGGCAGTAATTTGTGACAAGGAACAATGAAGCGCAGAAGCTGGGAGGTCTGCCCCATCATGGATTGCACAATCCCATTAAAGTTTAACTGAGCGTGGGGAATAAAGTTGTGCCTGAAACTATTTGTGTAAATATTACAATATGCTGTATGTTATATGTTTATATATGTATGTGTAATATGTTTGTAGAACTCTTATTTGCATTCCATCACCTATAATATTCTAGTTATTATAGTTCACATATATGTAATATATATTTGGGCTTGTTATATCAATAAAACTGAAATAAAAAAGTACCATGAGAGGCAACCATTAACCCTGCCGCAGTAATAAAGGCGTTCAAGAGCTCAAGTACTGATAACACTCTCAATGTTGAATAAGTGAATATCTGAACTTTATTGATAACAAGAGCCAGAAAGGGCGCATAAAACGGTTTAGATTAAATGAAATGAGAAATTTAAAAGGATCGTCTTTGGTCCATCCCACATTTTTCCATCAAATAGTGATAAAACCAGGCTTAGATTCTATACACAGGCCCATCAGAAACCAGGGAAAACCAGGGAATAAAACCAGACTCAAATAGGTTACAGTTGCATGAAGAATGTGATATTAAATAGGAAACAACATTGCCTAATCGAACCAAGTTATACCAGTACAATTACTGGTATTTATTCATATCTTAGTCACACTGTAGTGCAAATAACTGCTATTCATTACCAATTCAATACCAGATCCTAACTCTGTTCATTCTCTTGAATAGTGATTTCTGACAGATAAATACACAGTCACAGAAGTTCTGACCAGGAATTGAAACTGGGTGACAGGGTTTCCAAAATATTAGGACACAGATTTAGAAAATAAGAGGTACGAAAAGCTATAGAAAGCTTTTAGGCATTTTCTTTGCACTATTTCGCTCTGTGGTTTAATAGCCCAGGAACATGCAGTAAGTGACTTTAAAGTGTGTATGAATTTTTAAGTTAAGTGCATGTGCCTGTAATGCACAGGCAATCTCTATTAGGGTCCGAGGATGAATCAGCTCGAAAGTACTGTGTGTTTCATGGTGAACTGAGTGCCTGGCATATCTTATCTTCAGCGAGGAAAGGCTTGTATTATCTTTCGATAGGATACATCCAAAGAAGTGTTTTTCTATTCTGTATATAGTGACAAATTGAAGTTAGACTTTTCTTTCATGAATACTTAATGTGAGGTAAAAAAATTATACTGATACTAATGTGAAATTTAGTTACTCGGCCTGCCCCATGACATTTAGATTGTTCAAACTGAAAAAATATTTGATGGTCTATGATTTTTACCCATCTCACCAAATCCATCACATTTGGACACATGTAACTGCTTGCATAGTACAAATATTAATATTTCAAGATATTTCAGATTTCATAAACTTTACATATTCATAGTCAGAGCTGTTAATTAGTATGCCTTTATGCATGCATCAGTAATAACTGAAACTGCACAGTAAAGCTTTATAAACATGCATCCTACCTTTATTATAGAGTTCTCTATCATGTTATAGTATAATAGTGTGGCAGTCATTACAGACAACAACACAAAAATACTGTTTGAGAATACAGCTGTTGCGGGAACTAAATTGTATATTGTGATACATACATTCTAACGGCTGTACAGTAATTTTAAAATCAATTTGAGGTGGACTACTAGACTTGTAATCTAGTATAAAACTGTATCTTGTAGGCTTTCCTTTAAAGACTTTTTTAAAACATTTGTGATGTGGTAGCAGTGGAATGTAGGGTTTACCTAAGCTGCCACTTAGAAACCTTTGCACAAGGCCCATAACCCTCACCCACTCAGACCCAGTCTGTTTACATTTAGTTACATAAATGTAAAAATAGCTTCAATACAGTACTGCATTCTAGGACTAATCATACTATGTATGTGCCACTTGACATTTACACAGTTAAATGAATAAATGTGTACCTATAGATGGATACATATTTTCTAACATGATTTGAAATAGTTCAGTCTTCATTGATGGATACAATGTTTTGCTTCCATCAATCCAGATAATTCCAAGACACAATCCTTGATTTTAAGGTTTTTTTCTTATAGGAAAGCATCTTAAGCATTCTTACAACACCAGGAGCAAGCTTACTTAATAAGCAATCTTGTTCTTCCCATTGATGTATTTTCCACAGGGTATTGCTTGATGCATTAAATTGTGTTGCACTTGTTAACATTCTAGGTGTCAGGAAAAAAATACTTGTTAAATATTATGCTTTAAATGTCCCAATCCTCTACCTTGCTTGACTGATGGCTCTACACAGGGTTTCAAATGTCTTTTATTGCTCTACTGGTACTCATATTATTTTATTGCTTTTAAAGATCTGAAATTCATACAGCTTTGCTCCACATTATATGTCCAGTTTTAGTGTGTTGTTGTTTCTATTACTTCTTTTATTAATGGAATCTAGCAAGCTAATCAAACCTTCAGACCAATAGCAATTAGTTTATTCTCGCATTAAAATACACTGTTATTGAATCAGCATCTTAATATGCCACACCTATGAGGTGGGCGGATTATGTTGGCAAAGGAGAATGGCTCAGTAACACAGATTTACACACTTTTGTGAAAAATATTTGAGAGAAAAAGGCTTTTTGTGCACAGTGAAAAGGTCTTAGAGTTTTTTTTACATTTTATCTTATAAATATAAGAGCCAAAACAAAAGTGTTATGTTCATATTTTTGTTAAATGTGGAATAAATAAAACACAGCTATGGATGTTATTTCTGATGTGGATCTAGTTTTTTACTCACTTATTTCTTAGGAATGAAATCTTATTATCAGATTTGTTGGATGCACAGTTGTTAGAATTGTCATTGCCTCTATATGTATGGCATTTTTTAAACCATAATAAACCTCCAAAATATTTGTATTTACAAAAAGGGCCTTGCATAAAAAGTTTGGGAACCACTGGGCTAAGAAGCTTATGTCAACCCAGCAAGAACAACGTTTCTCATCGTGCAATTGCAAGTAATTTAGGGATTTCTTTATTTACAGTCCATAATATCATCAAAAAATTCAGGAACTCTGTGGAAATCTCTGCAAGTAAATGGCAAGGCTGAAAACCAACATTTAATGCCAGTGACCTTCGATTCATTAGGCGGCACTGCATTAAAAGATAACATCATTCTATAATGGATATTACCAGATGGGCTCATTAACACTTCAGAAACCCATTGTCAGTGAACACAGTTTATCACTTCATCTACAAGTGCAAGTTAAAACTCTACCATGCAAAGCGAAAGCCATATATCATTAACACCCAAGATGGCTGCCAGCTTTTCTGGGCCTGAACTCATCTGAGATGGACTGACGCAAGACAAAAAGTGTCCTTTGGTCTAATAAGTCCACATTTCAAATTGTTTTTGGAATTCATGGATGTCGTGTCCTCTGGACCAGAGGGTAAAAGGTCTGTCCGGATTGTTATCAGCACAAAGTTCAAAAGCCAGCATCTCTGATGGTATGGGGGTGTGTTAGTTCCCATGGCATGAGTAACTTGAACATCTGTGAAGGCACCATTAATGCTGAAAGGTACATACAGGTTCTGGAGCAACATTTGCTACCATCCATAGTAACATCTTTTTCAGAGACGTCCCTGATTATTTCAGCAAGACAATGCCAATCCACATTCTGCACATGTTACAACAGTGTGGCTTCATAGTAAAAGAGTGGGAGTTCTAGACTGGTGTGCCTGCATTCCAGATCTGTCTACCATTGAAAATGTGTGGCGCATTATGAACCACAAAATACAACAATGGAGACCCTGGACTGTTGAGCAACTAAAGTTGTATGTCAAGCCAGAATGGGATATTCAACCTACAAAGCTTCAACAATTAGTATCCTCAGTTCCCAAATGCTTGTGTGTTGTTAAAAGGAAAGGTGATGTAACACAGCGGTACACATGCCCCGGTCCAAACTTTTTTAGAACCTTTAGCAGGCATCAAATTCAAAATGAGTGACTTTTTGTAAAAAAAAATCATACATTTTATACATTTGAACATTAAACGTCTTGTCTTCGTAGTATATTCAGTTGAGTATAGGTTGGAAAGGATTTGCAAATCATCATGTTCTGTTGTTATTTATTCTAGCTTCATTAGAATTGAGGTTGTACTAGCTAAAACTAGTCAGGTACTAACATTAAAACACCTTTACTTTTAGATACAGATTAAGTATGTTTGTTTATATATCGTATTCAGACAAAAGAGAAAAGACACATTGCCAAGAGATCTCTCATTAGTGCTTCAGACACTGTGCAGACCTGATAGGTCTTCCATAAGACCAACACACTACTATAGTGGTTTTAGTCCAATCTCTAAACCAGTGTGTATATTAAAGGACATCTGGCATTGAATGTATTAGTGCTTAATGTTTTGCAGCTAAATCAATAGTTGCAAAACAACAACTAATGGAAGCACCATCATCTCAAGTATGTTAACATATAAACTCTTACAAGTATGTAGGTTAAGAAGTGATGTAGTATATTTTGCATAACTGGAATTAGTTTTGGAAAAGTTTCAACAGTCTTGTAAGCTTGATGGCTTGTGTAGCCATGCCCATTTGTTACAACCTAGTGTGCCGGTGTAACACAAATGTCACATGCATTGAAAGTTGTTGGAGCATGAAAAGTAGTTTATTAGTCAGATTAAATAAGCTAAACTACTGTTAAACTGTGCAAGATAAAAGAGAGAAAAAAAGAAGGCCAGACATTTTCGCTGCTTTAACTATCTGTTCCTTACACATTCATGGATCCAAAATTTCATCCAAAATTGTTCCCTTATCACCATGTAGTGCAGTGTGGCTCTATATACAATGTAAAGCACTATTAGCCTAACAGAAATGTTACAGGTAGTAAAAAATTTGGACTCACGTTGCTTATTGCTCTACTCCTTTATACAATTTTTTTTTCTTTATACAGAATACAATTGTTTTTTATACGCACTGGGCCAATTTAGTATAATCAATTATGCAGCCAGACAATATAATGCTGTGTTGCATCAAACAGGACATTATGATGTTATTTAATTATTAAAAACCTAACAGATGCATTTGGTTCAAATTAAGCATGCATGTGCTGTGATTTAGGTATTTTAAAGTTTTAACAACTTTTAGTGTGCAAATAATGTGTGTACAAAACTTAGGAGATACTTCAAAATTGATATATAGCGATTTAAAAAAGGCATTTAATTTTATTACACTAAACAAGAAAATTCAAAGAAAGTTGGTTGATTATGCAAATTAGATAAAAACATGATGATCATGATTTAGTAATGATATATTCATGGGGTAAAAACACACTGACAGCGATGAGGCATGGACAGGATGAGACTGTCCAGCAGTTCCTGTGGGATCCTCTTAGTATTTATTTTGAAATATCCTCAAATTTTTGTGAGCAGTTTATATTTAGGCAGCATATGAATATGCAGGAATATAGATATATGAATGTGTATAAACACAATAGCTGTCAATAGCAGTAAAAGTGTCTTAATCTAAATGTTGTTGCTGTTGTTGGAATTTACTTTCAAATTTTAATATTTGGAACTTTATATAGTTCAATGGTAATTAATGTCATTCGGATGGATACCAAATTAGCAACAATGCAAAAGGAACAACTTTACTTCAACTACAACTATTCATGACTCTTGGACTTGTTGCTGATAACAGTCCGGATGGTACTTTTCGTCTTTGGTACATTTATTCCAATAATGACTGGAGACCTGATTCATCTGACCACAATACACATTTCCACTGTGTGATGGTCCATCCTAGATGCCTCAGAGCGCAGAGAAGTTGATGCTGCTTCAGAACATGGTTAACATGAGGCTTATTTTTTGCACAGAAATGTTTGAAATTGAAATTGAATTTGTGAATGTAACTCTGTACTATAGTTCTTGACAAAGGTTTACCAAAGTAAGCCATTGCTCATGTGGTTATATTAGCTATTGATAAATGACAGTTCTTGATACAGTGCAGTCTGAGGGCCTGAAGATCACAGGCATTTAGCTTGAGCTGATATTAATATATATATATATATATATATATATATATATATATATATATATATATATTAGCTCTAAATTGCCCCGTCCCAACTTTATTGCAATGTGAGGTAGGCCTGAAACGCAGGGATGGATGTTTGTTAACTAATACATTTAATCAATTTAAAACATTGTGTTTTTAAGTGAATTTTTCCGTACTGTTCCAACTTTTTTCTGATTTGGTGTTGTAATTAGTCTACTGATGTGCATTTGTACACTCTGAAAGTGAAGCTTGGTACTACCAACATTATTAGGTTTAATAAAAGAACAACTACTATAGAGCTATACTCACTGACAAAAAACAACAACTTGGGCTGCAGTTATGTTAGGTGTGATCTGATTAACACTTGAAGTTTGCCCAGTTAACAGACTTTGAGAGAGGGCATATCATTGGACTAAAAGATGCAGGATGATCATTTCTCACCGCCTAGGCTATTCTGACCTTGCTGTTATGAAATATTGGTAGCAGTGGTACCATGAGGGCACATACACAGCAAACAGGCTCTTGATGGACCAAACAGACCGCCACTACAGTGGATCGTTTGATTCACCAACAAAGATGAAAACTGTTTCATTTTCAGACACAGGTGGCACCTTTACTACACACTCCTGTCTCTGCATGTGGCATTTCCAGGTGCATGATAGTGTTAAGTGTCATGCCATTGACATCCAGTCATTGTCAGTTTTGTTTGAAGTAATTGGAATTGGAATTGTTTGAAGTGTAATGAATGAGAAACCAGTATAGCTATGTACTAGAACCAGGCGGATACCATACAGAACCTACTTCCCTCCAACGTCCAACTGTATCTCATCTTATATCCAGGCTAGAGATGACCTAACATGGTAACTAGAGACTCTTTTCAATTTTTTAGTTTTCTCGATCAAACATATCCTTTAATTTTTTAAAAACCTTAAATAAATACCCATTATATCAATACATATAAAGTTTTAGCTCATTCCAACAACTCATTCTTGGTGATTTGTTGTCAGTGGGTGTCTTAGCATTTACATCGGCTTGCGAAAGTATTCACATTATTACACACAAGTATTCAGTAGCCACATTTCAGGCTTCAAACATAAAGATATCAAATTCAATTTTTTTGTGAAGAATCAACAACAAGTGGGACACAATCGTGAAGTGGAACGAAATTTATTGGATATTTTAAACTTTTT
>JAVSBV010050941.1:0-10900 GCA_033117975.1 Parotocinclus spilosoma
TTCTCTCTGTCTCTTTCTCTGTCTCTCTGTCTCTCTCTCTCTCTCTCTCTCTCTCTTTCTCTCTCTATCTCTCTCTCTCTCTTTCCCTCTTACTGCATTTGGTGTATTATCTCACAATTTGTCCTAAACCTCTGCACTTGAAATGGAACCTGGTGGGATACACACCAGTGTGGTTCAGCACCATAAACTAGCAGTAGCCACTGAACGCCACTAATTCATCTGATCCTGCTAAGTAAAAGGTTCTGCCTGTTTTGTGTGGGGTTAAAGCAGGTTTGACCATGTACCATCAGGATAAAATTCCCTGCCTGTGAGAAATTCTTCTGTTCCTATGTTCCATTTTGGCAGAAGGTTTCTGAGTTCCTCAGGTTATAGAGTCTGTGGTTCTATGGCACGTGCTGGACTAGGAGTGCCTCTGTGTGACAGTAAATGAGCTTTTTTTTTGTCACATAGAGGCTAACCCTGGTCTGTTACTTTACAGGCCCACTCTCCTTTAGACTACTGGGGTGTGGGGGATACACACAGGTAGAACTGTAATTGGAATATGTTACAAGACTCCTTTTAGTGTGCGTCAGTTTTTAACGTTCAGTTCTTTCTCCCACAGTCATGTGCAGCAAACTACCTGTTCATCCCATACATGGTGACCCCTCAGAATAAGGTGTACTGCTGTGAGAGCAGCCTAATGAAGGGCCTCAGTGAGCTGATGCAGCCCAGTTTCGAAGCTCTGCTGGGACCCATCTGCATGCCTCTTGTGGATCGGCTAACACAGCTTCTTACCAGCACACAGACCAGTTCATGGTGAGCCAAATTAACATGCAGCATACACACAGTCACACATTGTCGTCTTTGCACTCTCTCTGTTTCAGACTTAATTATTGCGCTGTTGAGTTTTTGATTTTTTTTGCACGTTGTGATTAATGGCTGTTAATGATTACAACGGGTTGCTCATTGCAGGGAAAGTACTGAGACGTGGCAGTGTTAGAAGGGTTTGTTAGTATGTGTTTTTGTGTGTGTGTGTGTGTGTGTGTGTGTTTGAACAGTATGTGAGTTCCTCTTCATATCAGGAGATGTGAGTCATGGCTGTTAGGCTGAGAGAACTTACTGTGCCCAAAGGTTTCATGTTTTTTTTTTCTCTGAAATTATCAGACATTTCGTCCCACCTTGTTCTGTCCTCTTTTTATTTATATCAAAAATGATAGACACACTGTAAAGTAAACCGATCTCTTTTACCTCTTGTTTCTACACTCATTCCATTGTATCAGTTCCATCTACCATATAGATTCACTTTGTAGATTTACAATTACAACCTGTAATCTAACTAGGAGGTGTAACTTATGTATACATTGAGTTTAGATTACTGTAATAAAAACTGAAAATACATATTTAAATGTCTCTTTATTTATTGCTGAAATTTATTTTTAACAAACAAATTACTATCAAGCAGTACTATCAAACATCGTACTTCCAAAAAAAATTCAAAGGTTCAGTTATTGAATATTCATGTAATGGGTTAAGATTATGCATTG
Organism: Parotocinclus spilosoma; assembly: GCA_033117975.1. Taxonomy (NCBI): domain Eukaryota; kingdom Metazoa; phylum Chordata; class Actinopteri; order Siluriformes; family Loricariidae; genus Parotocinclus; species Parotocinclus spilosoma. The sequence continues at coordinate 1,524 of JAVSBV010050941.1, forward strand.
TTTCCTATGGCAAAATTGTGACCTGGTTCCTTTATATTCAAAACCCCACCTTTTTCCACTGTTGTCACCCAAATTTACAGTTATCCCGTCCATATTGTGTGGGATAGGGGTATGGAACCCCTGCGATGTGGAGAAACCACATTTTTTTTTCCAGAGAAATAGTCTTCACTGTAAATATCTACATTTCTAGCTTTTGTGTGTTTTCTTCTGGATTTTGCGTATCTTCTGTGGCTTCTGAAAAACCCTTTAAAATCCAAAATACATTTAAAAATCCAAAATAAAAACTGATGAAAAAAGATGCATCTGGCCATTAATAAAATATCTGTAGGGTGAGCAAGATTCTACTGAGTTGTTTTCTTTTAATATCAAACTCAAATGTATGCACAACTTACTTATAGTCAAGACCGCTAGAGCCGAGTCTGAAACAAGACCAAGACTGGGACATCTCGAGTCAGAGTCGAGGCCAAGAATGGAAATGATAGAGAAAATTCAGATACCAGATCAATGTTTAGTACATAATACAATAATAAAAAGAGGAATGGTATATACTGCCAATAGAACGGCCTTCTTATTCATCCAGCCTTATTTTGCTTTTCATGTTTGTTTTTTTTCATGGCTGTCCAACATTATGTGGTTATTTGGTTTTTATTTAACATCAGTATTGGGATTTAGAATAATCAGTTAACCTAACATGCATGCCATGTCTTTGGACTGTGGGAGGAAACTAGAGTACCTGGAGTAAACCCACATAGACACAGGGAGGACATGCAGACTCAATACAGAAAGGACCCAAGACCCAGGGATTGAACCCAGGACCTTCTTGCTGTGAGGCAGTGGTGCTACCCACCGAGCCACCATGTCGCCCCTGTCCAACATTAGAGTTCTCCCATAATCTGTTCAAATTGAATATTACAGGGACTTTTTAAAATCCTGTTTGTATATTGAGAAACATCTCTGTAATTGGTAAATTCGTGGTAGATTCGAGGTGAATCAAAACTGTAGGTATTTCTGCCAGTGCAGGAGGGTGAAAATACTTAGGAAAATACTTGTCAGGTGTGAATGTCAAATCTCAGTTTAACTCCATTAGAAGAGAAAATTTGTCTGTGACCTCATGTAATTTTAGTCCTGTCTGGATAGGGCTCATTTTAAAGACGTGTACTTATTTTCTATAGGTGCTTCGTGTGTATGTTTGTGTAGGTGGGTGTGTTGTAAATATGGGTGTGTTGCTTGTATCCCGAGGCTGGATGAGGTAAGACTGACTAAGATAACCATATATGTAGGAATGACTTAATGCTCTACATGCATGGATGAGCAAAAGTGTTTTAACAGCTTGTCTGGGCCATAGATTTTTATCTGATTGTTTATCTTAAGCACTTAACCATCCTTTTAGCATCCAGGCTTCTGGTTTTGCTATGAATTTTTAAAGAGTGTGTATTATTAAACGTTCAAATGTTAAAAGGTCTAGGTTTGGTTTCATGACAAGAGCATTAGTTTTTAGACCTGAAATACCAGAGCGCCTTGAGTCAGCCGGTTCAGTTCAGAGCTGCTATTAAGATAGGTGGGTGTGTTAGAAGCATTGTAACTTCTGATGTGCTAACAAGTTTCTCAGGAGTCTCCAGTGTTGTGAAAGACAAAGGTATTTTTACTCATTAGTTGTGTGGGGAATAATAAAAACGTGCCTTTAGAACACCTGGAGCTGCTACAAAAGTTTGGAATTTACAAAAGTAGGCCACAAAAATTATTTTATGATTTTATGAAGTGTTTGTAAATAGTTACCTAGGGTTAGTTTGTAAATGATATTCCGTTCATGGGTTATGACTGTAATATTGTAATAATGAAACTACTTTATAAGCGGTTGTTTTTTAAGTATGTCTGCCCACTGACTCTACCTTTTAAAAATCCTGTATATAGTGTGTAAACGGACCCTTTGCTGAATGAAATTGTGCAAAAAGAGAACTAAGAACTAATACTTACTAATGAAGAATGTTTAAGGACGATTGTTGGACCAGTGTGTTGTATGAATATTAAACCTGAATATGTTAAAATTGTCTGCACTGCATTTGGGTATTCTGTAAGCTAAGAGTGTATTGGATATAACAACAGTTAAAGAGCATACAGACTTTTTTAACTATCGTGATTTGGGGGCACCCCTTTGTTGCGCCATGTCTCACAGACCAAGTGCCACCCTGGTGAGCTCTGAGACATGGGGGCCTAGTGGTGAGGTCATTCAGACAGACTCAAAATCCAGCTCCAGAAGCCAAGAAGCTCATGGCGAAAACCCTCCCAGACGCTGGCCGATTTACAACAATAGGGCGACAGTAGAGGCAGTAACAAGCATTATTGTAAAAGAAAAATGCCAGAGTGGAGATACAAGTGATACAGTTTTACAGCTGAAGCAGTTGTGTGTTTAGGACCGTACCCAAAGGCTCAACAGTGGCAGCCTGGGAAGCTTAAGCTGGGACTTGAAGCCTATACCTTCTGTACCTCGGTGCCTCCACAGTCCCACAGAATTATGCAAACCAGAATGGTTTAGTTATAGGGCGCGGGTTGCTATGCAGTTTCTTTTGAGGTTAAGCTTTCAGTCCAATATTTACAGACAAAAAAAACGGACATCAAGATTCGAAAAATGACACAGTTATGTATATTTATGCCTTCCCTTCACACCATCAGTCAGAAGCTGATGAACTGCCACACTGCGTAAAACATTTAATCGGAGCCTGTTCTAATTTCTGCATTGTTTCGTTAAGATCAGATTCGTTAACATCAGGCTGACCAATCAGAGTTCGGTGTTCAGAGTTCACTTCGAAGACGAGTAACCTGCTGACTATAAAAAACATGAATTCAAAAGAAAATATTTGTTGGAATGTATTTGGAAGGCTGGGGAATGATTGTGAAAACATTGCAGTGACTGTATGAAACCGTTTTGTTCATCTAAGTACATTCTAGTCTGTTCATGCTCACAAAAACACAAACGTCACACACGTCTTCTATAACTTCTTTCGCTAGTTTTGGGTCTTTGTTTAACTGCTTAATTAAGCTGACCATGTGAAAAAGATACGGCAAAATCGGACAAGGGAACCGAAAGAAAACAAAAGCGTAATGCACTTTGTTTGAAGGTCCCACTATGTTAAAAATCGCATCCAATTTTTAAATAAAGACAGAAAGAAAGAAAGAAAAGTCGTACTCGGTGTGAATAAGCCTTTAGTTGCATTCATTCTGGGTATTCTGCTTATGGCCTTCTGATGTAGTTAGGTTTAGATGTTAGGGTTTCCTGGCACTGAACGTTTGAAATGCACTTTCTGCTTTCTGGTTGCGTGTTTCCAGGAAGTTTCTGCTTCATCAGAGGCTCCTGAGTCTCAGTGCTGCTCAGATTGTGGGCAGGATCTATTTGACGCGCTATATTGGACTGAGACTAAACTGGATCACAAAAGATTTGAATGAAATGCATTCATGTCTGATATCATCTTAGAACATTTATTGCCAGAGTGTAACATTTATAGGTCAGAATTTGTGATATATAGTTGTAGATTTCACGTGATGTTGATGTTTCAAGTAAACAGGTCTTTGGGGCTCTTTTCTGAAAATTGCATTAACAGTCTAGAGTTTTTTATTACTGCCCTATACCTGCCTTTTAAAAATAAAAATACATAATAAATGTGCTGTTATGCTGTGTCTGTAGCCAGTACTTCCGAGAGACCATCCTGAACGAGATACGCAAAGCACGGGAGCTGTACACGGGGGTGGAACTTGCCGTGGAGCTGGGACGGATTCAGCAGAGACTGGACAACGTGGAGTGTCTGTCTGCTGACGTTGTAATTAACCTGCTCCTGTCATACAGAGATATACAGGTATTTGTTAGAGTTTTATCTGACCTCATCACCTCACACCAAAAAACGACAAGGTGTTTAGGTTCCAGCACACACAGAATCTAATGGAGTCACATCTAGCTTGGTCATATAGCAATAAAACAGCCCTTTAACACAATCTAATCTATGTGAGTTCAGTCTAATAAACTCAGTACTCAGTACTCAAAAAGTACAACAAAGGGGATTGATCTGCTCGATCTGCTCTTGTGAAAAAGAGATATACAAGTAATATTTTTACTCTGTTTCAAATGACACCAACAACACTCTACATCAAAATCACTACCATTTCAAAAAGGTATTAATATTAAATAAATGTAAAACTCATAAAAATCCTTAGTTTCTCTCACGTCTCATCGTCCAAAGAAGGTTATTTAACCCTAAATATGTCGTACATGACTAGTAAATGATACCAGTTCAGAGAGAAAAATCCCTTACTCACGGATGGTAGCTATAGAGCTATAAAATCCAGTCTGTGCAGGTGTGCAAATAATGCAACAACCATCAAGTTTCACCAGTCAGTTAGAAGAATGGAACTTGCAGGACAGGTTGAGTTTCTCCGAGTTGAAATGGGACACGTATCTTGAGTGTGCTGGTGTAAATGTTTAATGAGACCAGTTTCTGTCCAGGCACTTTTTCTTGATGTTTGGGTTTCCAATTTTGTGATTTTGTTTTACTTTACTTTTTTAACAAGCACCGTCCAATCTTTTTGGGCTTCGGGTCTATCTAAAGTGTACACAGTCTGGTCTAAAGAGTGCTATTTACTATAAATAACAGCACAATATGCAGCCCTAGTATAGCTAAAGAATACTGTGAATATGTTTTCAAAGATTTTTTAACCGGCATAATGGCAAAGACCTTTTGACCTTTGACATTTTATAGATTCTGTTTGGGATTCTGCACAGCAGCGGAAGTTTTGATACTAATTGTTGTAAGCAGTGTACGATGGCGGTGGCAGTATCGATGTACTAGCCCACTAAAGCCAGACTTTTTTTTATTGCTTGTTTCGCGGATACGCCGACAATCCTTTTTGAAGAATACCAAAAATATATATATTTCGCGGATCCGCCGCAGCACCAATGGTTAACATTTGGTGGAGAGCCAACGGTATTGTTCTGTACATGTATATTTTTTTCAGATTGACTTTAATTTAATTGTAGATTAAATACATTTTATTTTTAAATAAAATTTAATTTTTATTTCTTTCTCCTTCCTTATATTGATTCCACATAGTCCTCGAGAAATTAAAAAATGCTGAAAAATAAAGATTTATTTTTATTTTTTTTCCCTCCCTCCTCAGTAGATTCTTAAGTAGGGAAATCCGACGAACACGCAATTTAAAAAAGTCTGGCCTAAAAGAGGATCCTTATTCGAGTGGTGAGTCTAGGCTGGCTGCTGTTACAGTGACCGATGACAAACCCTACATTTAGCTGGCGTCCCATTTATGGTGTATTCTGAAATGAATTGTCTAAAAGAAAAGTCTACATCTACAATGACACGAACATTTCCTGAGCTGCCAGCTCATCTCTCATCAATAAATCATAGCAATAAATGTTAAAGGTTGAATAAATTATTCACAGTGTTGTATGTGTGTGCTGTGCAGTGTAATGCTGTAGGGCTTCATAAATAATACAAGGTGTTTGATATGATAATGCTGGTTACTGCTTTTTAAAACAGTATTTACTTAAAAGGGACGTGAGCTTAAGTCTTATACACTGTTCTAATACCACTTGTTTCACGTTTAGTAAATCTGTCTAGACTTGATATCTCTGATATTTGCTGTGTTAGTGTTTTTCAGTAAATATGTGCCCAAACATTTTCATACTTTTCCTCTTTTATGTTTGTGTGTAGGATTATGAATCCATTGTGAAGCTGGTTGAAAGTCTAGAAAAGCTCCCGACATTCGAACCCGTAGCTAATCCTCACGTAAAGTTCCACTATGCCTTCGCTCTTAACAGGTACGATGTGTGGATGTGATCTTAAAGTGTCTGCATGCACGTTCCACCTGTTTCCACTTCACCCTGTGTGTTTCATTATCCATTCCATTGCTGTACCTGTTGTGACTATTTCAGTAAACCGACTTGAAAGCGTTTTTATTGTGAATCTTTAGAGTGATTCATATCCTGTTAGCCGTTTTCTAACTACATGCATTTCCTGCTTTCAAGCACCAGCACAAGGAAATAGGGGCATGCTATGCAATATTTAATTATGCTCAATTACCATATGAGAACAGACGGTGAGGGATTCGACCTCTCAAGAGGACAAGAAATTCTTTGGTAATTGTCACCATGAGGATGGCTTATCATGCCGCTTCCCAGAGGCAATCACGTCTGATGACACATCTGTGTGTCGCAGGGGAGATGTGAAAAAGTACACCAATAAACTTCTGGTTACAGGTGTTGGTAATGAGGCATCATATTAAATTTGTTACTTCCTTCATTCATTATCTTCCGCTTAATCCACATGGGGCCGTGGGCCAGCCGGTACACACACGGCAACTCTGGGCACAAGGGCAGGAACAAACCGAGATGGAGCGCCAATCCATTGTAGTGCACACACGCACAGTCACACACTAAGGGCCACTTTAGAGACACCATTTAACCTAGCACGCATGTTTTTGGACTGTGGGAGGAAACCGAGGTACCTGGAGTAAACCCACGCCAACACGGGGAGGACATGCAGACTCCACACAGAAAGGACACCCTGGAGTTGAACCCGGGACCTTCAGACCCCAGGTGCTAGACCTATCCCTTTTGGTTTTTCCCTGCTACTATTTTCCAGCACCAGACTTTGTGGTCTTTCTTGATCCAGTCCCAGGAAACGGTGACCCCTCTGCAAATCTAATTAAATCTCACCTTGCAAGAGTTCTGACAGAATCCAACGTTATTCACAACCACAAACCTGCCCTCTACAACTGAGCCAAGCTGGATTGTCCAATCAGACTTAAGCTTATTTTATGTTTCTTTGAAGGTTTGTACATGTGCATTGTATGCACAAGATATCCACGAGACACAATGACTGAGAAAAAACACATGGCATGAGTGAACAAATGAGTTTGTTGGAGGACCTTGACAGGATCCTATTATGTAGAAAGTGTGTTTTGCTGTATTCTGGTTCACCTGCACTGGAGTCGATCAATCAGAATAGATTTCAGCTACATTAATATTGCAGGTAGTGTTGGATGGCTCACCCAGTGTTTGTGCGGGGTGTGTTCTCACATAGACAGCTCTCTTATAGATAGTTTTCTCATGGTCATGTTTTCTCAGTGGATTACTTTGGGCACTCAAACCAACTAAACAAGCAACAAGTATGACTGAGAGTGTATAGGTAAGTACATGATGTCATCAGGCCAAGGGTGTGTTAGTGATGCATTGACATAAAAATACTTGATTGAAACCGAAAACGGAAAGGTTTAGAGAGATGTATGTACATATTAAATATTGATGCTTAATGTGAACAGAACGTGGGAAGAGACAGCAATTGTAATCAATTTTTAATGTTTATTACTATTGAAATAGGTATTTTATGAAGTGTTTGATTTTAATGCTTGATTTAATGTGTATTTAACTATTACACCGGACCCTATTATCTCCAGAGTTCCAGATTCTGTTCCAGGCCTTCTCAAACACCCTCACCCATCCCTGCGCTATTTATACCTCTCACCTGTCTCACGTTTCCTTCATGATGTACTCTGCTATTTAAATATGCAATTTAAATCTGAAGCAGTCTGAATTCTTTCATATTTTTCCTATTATAAAATCTGTGTGTCTCGTGTTTGCACTCCTCATGCTCTTTGTTTCTGCAATAGACTCTTATTTTCTGCAATGGACCTGTTATTTTAAATTAATAGACAATATGTGAGATGCCTGTCCTGCCCACCCTGTCTGTCTGCCTGCCTGTTTAGTGACCTAACTGGGAAGAACATTATAGCTGATTTATTACCAAGCGTTTGCCAACTGTTTGTCTCACCATATTTGAATATATATGGCCAATAACTGTTGTTTTTAACTGCTCTTGCCTCAGGACCCTGAATTTGTCCTTTATAATTAAGCCAGCCTACAAAAGCAATTTTCAGCATGAGCGAATGGTGCAATAATAGGCTGTGCCTTTATGCAGTAGAAACAGGAAACAAGTAAAAGTGCAACATTCAAGAGACTGTGTGTTCTCATATGAAGCCATTTGTGCAGATTGCTTTCCATTTGACAAATTGCTTAATTTTCAAAGTTGTAATCAAAAAGACATTTCAAATACAAAGAACAAGGGAGTCCAGAATTTAGGATGATCACCCGTTTGTCCTCCAAAACCAAAATGCAGATTTCATTACTCAAATATTACTCATATTTTGAAAAGAATTCTGTTATGGTAAAGGTTTAGTTAGATCATTTGATATTATCTAGTGAATGACTGTGGAATATTTAGGTTTTAAAGGAAACATTTCATTAAATCTGGATTAAGCCTTTTTGCTGTAATATGATAACGCTATTAAAATTTGAAAATCTCCTGGCGGACTAGTTTCATCATCTTAAGTCATTAGATTAGATTACATAGATGGGAAAGAGGATGTGGTCTCGGATGTGGTCTCGTATTATTAAATATCTCTAAACAGTGAAACAAGTAGAACACTTTGATAGAAATGCCAGCTCTGTATTGTTATTTGTGGATTTTTTTATTATGACCATCTCATGGTCTCATTTTAGGAGGAACCAGCCTGGGGACAGACAGCGAGCATTGGATATCATGCTCCCACTGGTGGAGTCTGAGGAGCAGGTGGCTTCGGACATTTACTGCCTGGTGGGACGCATCTATAAGGACATGTTTCTGGACTCACACTTTATTGACACTCAGAGCCGTGACAGCAGCATTCAGTGGTGAGTAGTCCCTGTAGATAAAACTGTTGATCATATGCATCATAACACTTTTTAAGATGATACCATTTTGTGATAATGGATGGTTAAATGCAGGGTCAAACATATGGCATCACATGTCACCAAGACTTTAGCATGAGATGCCATTTGTGAGGTGGGGCTTCGATGGGTTGGACCTGTTTGTTCAGCATGTCCCAAAGAAGCTTGATCATACTGAGATCTGGGGAATTTGAAGGGGAAATTAACATGCCCCTGAAACCCATGCCCCATTATGCTACTGAAAAAAACTGCTCTTAGGGAATACCTTTATCATGAAAGGTTGTACTCTGTCTACAGCAATGTTTAGGTAGTTGGAACATGCCAGAATAACAGCCACATCAATGCCGGGACCCAAGGTTTTCCAACAGAACATTTCTTGCTTATTGCATCATACTTTCAGTGACACACTTCACCTATTAGGGGTTTTAATATACAGTCGATTCCGGTTAATGGGACCACATTGGGACACGATCATTTTGGTCCTAATAACCGGCTGGTCCGATTAAACGAACATGCCCTATTACAGGACGGGGCGTGTTATGTAACATATTAAATGTTTATTAAACCTTTATTGTGCGATTTACACGTATAGCGAACGTACAAACAAGAA
>JAVSBV010050952.1:0-10900 GCA_033117975.1 Parotocinclus spilosoma
GCGGTGTGTGGAGCTTATCGTGGAGGGCTGGGCGGGAAGCGGTACCGTATTCACCTCACTCATCAGGTACCATATTTATTCTCCTCATCATCTCACCACCATGTCTAAGTCTAATGTAACGCCGCGACAAACATGGCGGAGGCAAATGCAGCTTGAGGCAGGCAGAAATCAGCGTTAAAAACAGTCCAAGGTTGGTAATCCAGTTAGGCACGGCAAACAACAACAGAAGGGCTAGGCTAAAGACGGCAACGGTGGACGGAACAATGGTCGGCAACGGTAAGTAACGCAATAAAGAGAACATGGGAAAAACGCTTAGAGCTCAGGAAAAACCAAGAGACTTAGCAACGGTGGTAAGAGAATGAGGAGAATAAATACGATACCTAATGAGTGAGGTGAATGAAATACAGGTGTGTGGAGTTAGTATGACGGTGACGGTGAACGTGCGCGTGCATGTGCTTGAGCTTGAGCGTGGTCGTGAGCGCGGGTCTGGTCCACCAAGCAGAGCCTCGGTGTGACACACTAACCATCACATACACCGTAGAACCAAGATTTAAATGAGCACGATGGAATATAAACATAAATAAACCCACCTCCCTGGCTGCACCCAATCCAGAGGGAATAAGTTCGCTTCAAGGAGTATGAATTTGAAGAACAAGCAATGCAGTATCACTTCTAAACATTTTAAGCCTTTTAAAAATAGCACAACCTTCCAGACTGTAACATAGTTCCTACTTAGGCACATAGTTAATGCACTATTCATGAAAATAAATTCAATAAAACACGTTTACAAAATATCAAAGATGTTTACAGCCATGATGGCCAGAGTTGAAAGGCTTTCTGTAATTAAGATCTCGGTCATAAAACAAACGGATGTTGTTTGAATGGTTGCTAAACTGAGCTTACCTGTTCTGTGAAAGCGCTGGTGCTTAGTTTGGCCTATACCTTTTCATGGACTTCAACTGTTACATTTATAATAATTTAAATGCCTGTCCTTAAATGTAAAAAAATAATAAGTAAATAAATATTTAAAAAAATAAAAATGGGAAAACATATCTAATATAATTTGAAAAAAAAAAAATAATTCTAATGGATTTCAGGTGGAAAGCCGGGGAGAAACCCGGAGTAAACCTACTCAGACACAGGGAGGACATACAGACTCCACACAGAAAGGCCACCCTGGGATTGAACCCTGCACCTTCTTGCTGCGAGGCGGCAGTAGCAGTAGCGGTACTACCCACCGAGCCACCGTGCTGCCCCTATTTGGGCTGAAATCTGTTTCTATTATAAAAGCCCAACAATTCCTTTATCTTTAAATTTTACAATAATATATAACCCCCTTCTGCGTACCAACCATTAGCAAGACTGCCAGGAAGTGGCTAGCATATTTTAGAGCTCTGACTGCAGTTGAACCTGATTAAATCATTCACTGGATGCCCAGCACAGCGTGGCTGCTTTGCTTTGTGACCTCCCTGTTCTGCCTTCAAGAAGTCATTGCTAGTTCCATTACAGTGCATGGTACTGAACTGATCCATGTTGTTCCATGTGGTTTATAATTATTAACTATAAAACATAAAGCTATTTTTAGGTAAGGGTTATAAGGGGTATAATAAGGGTTATTGCTTGAAAGTATTATTTTGTAAATGGAAATTTACTCACAGTTGCAACACAATAAATAGGATTATACAGTTAACACAGAGTCTAATGCCAGGAAACTGCCTGACACCCTTTTTTAAAAGTTAATAAGTGGTGGGGAATAAAATATGTGGACATTTGGGGTTACGGCACAGGATTAGTCATAATACGACACCGGTGGAGTAGACCTTTCCCAATGAGGTTCCACATACAGAATATACTTGACACTGTATTAAATGTTGGCAACATTTTTTTTTAGAGGGAAGTAGCTAAATCTATAGTCATATGAAATTTTCCCATTTTTATTATTTAAGGTTTTCAACAATTTGTTTTTAAGGAAAATTATGGTTTTCTTTGGGAAACTAACTCAAATTAAACAGCCAAGAGCAAAATGAGACCTATGAATTTGCTGCTATAAGATTTAGCAACATCAAAAATGACATAAATGAAAGTTGTACAAACAAATAAGAACAGTTTCTGCATGTATATTTTTTAACTATAGATAAAAGTAGAATTTGTAACATGAATAATTCAATTTCGGCAATAATGAGTTCCTGGAAGTGCATCAGCACTGGGTCTCTCAAACAAACACGCGAGTGGCTGAGCCGTGTTTAACGCTCCGTACATGTAGGAGTTAAACATGACCGGCACAGAATTGTTATATATAAGTCTGATTGGATGATCGCCGGTTATTACTGATCAAGCTTACATTTAGATTTTTAAAATCTGTGCATTTCTGTCTTTATGTCCATAGTCTGTTGCTATTCCTCAATTCTCTGGTTTTCTCCACATCGCAGTCTTTGCCCTGGTAATTCCTGCTAAATAATATAACGTGCTACTTTGCACATCAGTGATGTCATCATGTGGTTTACATGCTGCCCAGTGTCTGATCAGGTCAAAATATAATATAAACAATATAAAGCAAACGAACTAGAGTGGAACCTTAATACGAGCTTAATTGGATTGCAAAGGCCAATCGAATTTGTTCTTTCAAAGTGAATTTGGGGGCAAACGATTTTAAACAGACCATTTAGTGTGAAAACACGTTCAAATTCCAAGGTTCCACTGTATGTACACATGCACCAAAAAAATAAAATCGTGCATATTTCAGATGAGCAAAAGTACGTACATGTATTAAACTTTTCCAAATCACAACGTTGAGTTTATTTATGCTGTGCTGTCATGGGACGTTTTGTAGATTCTTTTCTAACGGAAGAGGCCAAAACTTACTCACATTTTTGAAGAAACAGCCTAGAGGGGTCACTAATTATAGTGACAAAATCACGCAACACTGGACCAGTCTAACCAATAACACCACTACTGCTATTGCTGTAATTACAATAGTTTGTAATAATATGTAGTATGTAATTTGAGATGCAGCAGCCAATAGGTAAAAGGTTTTTTTTGCCTGGCACATCTTCCCTGCTGCTTTTCAGTCACCCTTTTTCTTGTAATCCATCAGCTGTGTCTTGGTGACACGGTGCATGTGCAAGTCGCTTTGAGCTCAGCGCCAGATTTTTTATGATATATGTGTTATTGTCTGCCTAGCTGAGGCGACATGTCTGTGTTCACTCTTTCTGATGCTTCATAAAGCATCTTGCTTAGCTGTTAAAGGCCAGTAAGTTGCCGGCATGGTGACCTTGGGTGACATCAAGACGAATGTGTCCAGTCATCCCATGCCGTTAATGAGCACAGCTACGGGGCCTGAGTTCACATGTTTTGTTTGGGCTTTCTGCGTTGTGCTGTGAATTTTCAGATTACACACCCTTGTGTTGTGGACTTGTGGGCCACTTAGAAAATCTCCTGCGTCTGTGTGTCTGCTTCAATGTCCTTGAAAGTTTGCTTTTCTTAAGCTCTATGCCACTTTAATGTGGCCAAGACCAAAGAGTTAGTGGTAGAATTTAGGGGAAATAAGACCATGCTAAGCACCCTGTCTATACTTGGCAAAAGGGCAAGTCGTGGAGGTCATGGCGACCTATAACCAGAGGTCACAAAAGGTATGAGTATAGGGTTTCACAGATATTTTTATATATTTGTATTACTTGTTATACACTATTTAGCATGTAACTTGACGGAGGCAGTGCCCCAGCGCCCCCTATGGAGCCCCTTTATCATGAGATTGGAAATTTTTGCAAAGAACTTCACCTACCACTTTCGCCTAGAATTACCAGGGGACAGTGTGGGTCCAGGGTCCAAGGTCCAGGGTTCAAATCCCACCTCAGCCAAGCACCTTAAAAAAGGCACTTTAACCCACAGCTGTTCGGATTGTAAAAATAAATCGATTGTAAGTGGCTCTAGATAAGGGCATCTGCTAAATATAATACATGTACATGCAAATGCACACTGAACAAACTGATCAAGTACCTAAAACACTGGACAAATTGCTTCAGATCATGGACGATGTCTCTCACCCTGCCCATGAGACTTATTGAAATCTAATGTATCGTTCCTCATTGTTCTCATTAACACCTTCCAAACTACCTGGCTGCTCAGTCAGATAATATTTGTATGCACCATGTAATGCTATTCGGTGCAAGCATGAAAATCACCTGGGTTTGCCTTGCCTGCGGTTCTTAATAGCCTTTGAATGATTGAAGCCGGCAGCATGTGTGGGATGTAAAATAGATGCGTGATGAGCCTATTTGCACGAATACATGAGAATAAAAGTTTCTATTTTGGTTTGCGCAGACCCCATTACAGCCCTGTCCCCGGTTTGTTAATATGAGGGTGGATACCTGCACCACATTAGTAGCATGGTCCATAGAGATGTGGAGACAGAATTTTAGACATCGCAGACTGAATTACAGCAATACGTGATGATTTGGGTGACTAGTGAGATACAGGACCAATATAGGGAGGTGCCAATTTGGTGATAAAGTGCCGTTCCCTCAGAGCTTAAGAGCTCAGTTTGTTTGTGCTTTTTTAACTTCCAGGAACTGTGTATATGTTAGTTCCACTTGGCTGTTTAGGTAAGCCTTTAGGGGCACTGGCTTACCGACCAGCATACAAAACAGAATGCGATTAACCTCCCAGCTTCCGGGCCTGAATCAAAAAAAGAGAAATTGAAAATAATAAAAAAGAGGACAGAGCAGTGAAGGAAAATGGGCGCATCACAGAGAAGCACACGCACATTCTTTACTCGGCTCACCTTCACCGCAAAACAAGCAAAACAAAGTCTCAGGGGCAGAAACAAAGAGGTGTCAGTTCGCCATATTTTTCTCCATCTCCTTCAGTAATCACCATTTTAACAGAAAGACCCCCGTGACTCATACCCACAGTGTGAAATAAGAAACATGGGATTTAAATCCATTCTCCATTGTAAAAGAAAAACGCAGAATTCTCGACGGGAGGATAAACTTTAGTTTGTCCTGTGAACAGCAAATATTGTCACACTGTGGGACCAAACACGTTTTGTGTTCTCACACTGAGGTGAAAAGAATTTGAGAACCAACCACAAGAAGTGAAAGCTTCAGCTTGTCGGTTGATCCAGCTTAAGTTCCACTTCTAACAATATACCAAATAAGCAGCCGTGGGTAACAGTGGAAAAGAAAAACATCCGATCTTGTACATCTCAACATCTCGTGCACTCCTCGCAGGCTTTGAGCTCGTGCTCTTCGGTCGGCGGCACCTACCTAGCCTCACTCCAGCCGGGTGTTCGTCCTGAATAGAACACTCCCCGGTTTAGCTTCTTCGTTTCTGAGCTCACGCTCACCCTCTGGCGCTTCGGTGCTCCTCGCGATCTATTCTCATTCGCGCTCCTCGCGTACTCGAGTTTATTATTGTGTCCTTTTGTGTGTTATTCACACTGGGGCTATAAGCGCTCCCTGAGCTTATATGCTCGCCTTTTTGCGCTTTAGCCACTTCCGTGATTTCTTCACCCACTCGCGCTGCGTGTGCGTTAGAGCTCACGCTTGCCCTCTGGCGCCCTCGGCATCTTCGGCACTCTTTAGAGCCGCTACCCGGTAGTGCGTTAGAAGTATGTGGTGCGGCGCTTATGCGCTCTCTTGAGTTTGACTCTAGTCGGCTGCGGACTCAAGATATGCCCCGACTAGAGTAGCCACCGGGTAAACACGCAGTCCGGTTTTGGCTTTCATATAATTGCATGCACATTTGAGCTCACGCCCGCTCCCTGGCGTTTGGACTACCTCCGTGCCTCGCCATTTAAGTGACGTCCCAAAACTGTGCTTTCTGCACCTTTGCCCCGACTGACGCTTTGCCGTCCCCTCGCAGCAAGTTTGCGCGTTGCTCCCATTCGGGAAGCAACAATGGCGTGCCACATTATACTTTCGGTTTTATTATGTTAGAAGTCTTACGCTCTGCTCTTAACCCCCTTTCAGTTGTTTTATATTATTTGGGATATGCTTATCCTGCATACTTGGGTCCAAATTAAAAACCACCACATCTCGTAACAGTGTGAGTATTTAAGAAGAGTTAAATACTGAGTTCTCTGTGCCAAAATGCCTCATGCTGGCCAAAGTGGGACAGTAGAAGACTGGAAAAACATTACCTGGTCTGAGTCCCAATCGTACCTCCAACAACCTAAAAGTGTGGACCTTGTATCAACGGTAAAGGGTGTTCTGTACAAGAGATTTAGGCACTAATATTTGGGTAGGCAACACAGTGAGGCCAAACACGGTTCATTTTCCTTTCACGTTAAGAACAGAAGCAACCAAAGAGCATCAAAATGAGTGGAGTAAGCAATCTTCAGTGCATGGCTAAAATAAGGAATCCTGTATTTTTATTTTTATTTTTTTTTCATTTTACCACAGATTACCCTAAGTGCAAACATTTTAAATCTGGGCTTCACAAAGCATCAGTAGGGACACTTTTAGTCTTTTTTTTATCCTTTTTTGAATCTACAGCACTTTCAGACATAGTATTTCTGTATATTTTCTTTTCAGCTTGCTGACAGTCTAAAAAGAGGAAATGTTTTTGGTTTCAGTACAGCTAAGTTCGGGGGTCTTGCGTGGCTCTGCAGGGAAATTTGTTCCACTCTCTGCTTGTCTACAGGTGCCTGAAAGACGATAAGGCCTATGCTGTTGGCTGCCCATTCTCCACAGCTCAGCTTTAGCCCAGGGGGCAAGCTTCCCTGCACCATTAGCACCACTAGCAGGCACATGCTGAATGACTCCTTCTTCTCTCATCTTCACTCAGTCATCTCTGAAAGAGCGGGCCAGGGGTCAAAGTGGCAGGCTTGGTGAAAAAAAGCTTCTCTGCTTTCTGTGCTGCTGTTATACTATGCTGGCTTTAACAGGGTCATTTTTTTTATCTTTCCTTATGGCCCCTCCAAATTTGGTCCGTTTTGGATAAGACTTGACAAAAGTAATCTTTCAGGAAAGGATTACACCAGGGTACTGAGACCATCCCTGTCACATTCCATCCAGTCTTCTACTAAATACACCTTGTTGGTTCCTTCTCCTTCTGTTTGAGATAATCCCCGTCCTTTCAGTCAAAGTCTGTAAGTTCTAGGGACTAACTTGTGAGGAACTGCATTCGTTCCAGGGCTTTGTTGGATTTGCATCCGCAGTGCCAGTGTGACCTAAGCAGTGCAAATTTTGCTTAGAAGACTCAAAATCACATTGTACCTCCTCCATAGCATATAGGCTTATTAAAGCCTGACCTTCATTACTGGTACATTGGTCTGTGTTTAGTGTTTAGTAAGTTTCTTACTTCTTTATCATATGTTTATAACAGCTATCAATGTACAAGTCATTTAAAACCTAGCTTGTGGCCCTGTGCACACTTGTGTCACTATTTCTGAACCACTGTAAGCTTACATCACTCAGGTTTCCTATCTACTGAGAAAAGGCCCTAACTTGAAGTAGGAACTAAAAAGGAGACCGCTCTTAATAACTGTGAAAATTTTCCTCTGGGCTGAAAGTGCCTTAAATCAGCAACCTTCTTTGACAGGTGTGGTGTCGCAAAATGAACGCTGCATGCCCGCATTCATCCAGTTGCCACTTTTCAAATGGTGAACGTTGTAGATCAAATTAATTTGACATTTTATCAGGTACTTAGAGCATTGTTGACAAAATGTGAAATAACCTTTATGCTGTAAACCCTGCTAAAAGGACCAGCATATGTCAGCTTTTGAACACCGGTTATGCTCGTAAACCATCTTTACCAGCAAGGTCAGCAAGAGCATCCGAATTCATCAGCTAATTTGGTACCTGCGGCGATTCTGCTTGTAGTATACCTGCATTCGAAACACAACAAATACTTTTTTTTCAGCAGGGAAGTCTGAAGTTGCACTGAGTAATAAAAGGTGTGATAAAAGTTCCCTACCAATCAATGTTCTGTCAAAAGTTAATCCTTAAAGTTATTTTTTATATGAATAAGTCTGATGTAGATAACTAGACCTAACTCTTATAATAATAGCCAAAGTGCTAATTTAATGCCATAGTCATCAAAACTTACTCAGAAAATAGCGCTCAACACTTAACATAAATAGTTTAATAGAATAGCTCATTAGAGTTTATATTTAAAACAGAACATATTGTCTATAAAACTATATCATATCAGAGTCACATCGAAAATGCTCTGCATGTAGCCTTAAGAATGTCGCTATGCTATTTGCTGCAATGCTTTTACGCGCATGCTTTTGTGAGCACATCTGTTTGAAAAACGTAAACATCTAAGCTGGATCTGAAGCGAGTGTCTGATGTAGACATGCATCCTACACAAAGCTAAAGTCCCTTACTTGCATCAGCCTTGTTGCTTCACACCTACATAAGCAAGCTCCAGGCTCTAGTTATGTTTTAGCATTTGGGCTAAGTGAACATAGTTCATATTTTGCATTAGGCCAGACGGCACAATTACTAGATTTGTCGCTTCTTGTTTGCTGTAGCATCTTTTTGCAAAGGAGTCAGCCGTGTTCCCTGGAGCTAATTCTACAAACCTGTTCCCTTTCCTTCTCTCTGACTTCAGCAAGAGCAGTGCAGAAAGGCGCTCTAGGAGGTCTGCACCATAAACATTGGAAAGCTTTAATACAAAGAGTGGCACCGGAGAGAAAATCAACTCCGTGTTCTTCTGTGGATGTGTGGAAAATTCGTCTGTGATCTGGATCTGATAACAGTGCCATAGAATAGTAGTGATATGAATTATTAATTTTTAAAATTCACCATATTTAGTATTTGTACTCACTCCTAATCACATATTTCTTTTATATTGATGTTTCTTTACAGGTGTGCACTATTTAACATTCGTCCAACTGATGTAGATCAACGTTACGACAGAGGTGTTTAAAATGATAGTATATAAATTCTAAAATACAAATGTCTCTTTTAACACTGTCCTGACTGTAAACAGCTGGTCTCCTCAGCAGCCAATCGATGGTGCAGATCCACCAAAGGCAAGAGCAAAGGCAGGATTTAGAGTTTGAGTTTTTATTTGTGGCGTGTAACTATCTTTACATTTACAACATTTAGCAGACGCCTTTATCCACATAAAGTCTTACAACCCAGCAATTGTGGGTTAAAGGCCTTGCTCAGGGACCCAAATGTGGCAGAGGTGGGATTTGAACCCTGGACCTTCTGATCCTTAGTCCAGTACCTTAACCACTTGGCTACCACAGTCCCTAACTACCTTGCGGGTTGTGTACGTTTGCTCATTAGACAACATTTTCGTAGTTACTCATCTTTTTGTGTGTGACTTTACAATGCTTATTTTCATCTGGCTGATCTGTCTTGTCCGTATATCAGTGTATTTTTGGTTTCTGTCAAACAAAAGCATCAGGTCCAGTAGACCATCCTTTTACATTTACAGCATTTAGCAGATACAGTTACAACTGATACAGTCTTTCAATCCAAGCAATGGTGGGTTAAGGGTCTTGCTCAAGGACCCAACTGTGGCAGCTTGGCAGAGGCGGGATTTGAACCCTGGACCTTCTGGTACCTTAACCGCTAGGCTACCACAGGGACTGATATATATATTTTATATATCAGTCTCATTTGTGATTCAAACCGTTTGGAAAATTATTCCGCTCTCAGGATCGCTGTAAGATTATAAGTGTAGAATAATACAAAGTAAAAATGTTCTTACGTTTTCAGTGAGAAGATACAAGCTCTGTGTTACTTACACCCCACCGGGCAGTTGGTCTCCTGTTCTGCTGACGGCGCCATTACAGTTTGGGACATGAACGCATCACGACAGGAGGTACAAACACAAGCACATACGAGTGAGAAGAAGAGCCATGAGTAACGTTGCTGGTCGTGTTAAAAATGCACCCAGCTGCACGATTTGTGCCTGTACACGAATTTGGACGTACTCACACTTAGAACGGGTGCCTCGAACCATCCCAGGGTGCGATTGTACACCCCCCCCCCACCCCCCAAATGGTTTTCGGCTTTTTGTGCTACCAGAACGCGCTGATGCTCTGTTTTCCACACCCGGACACCATTAGCGATCACACTATGCTCGTGGCGTTTCCAAATTGGGGGGGCAAATATGCCCCTGATCACCTAGTGCGAATACGCCCTGTTTTTGTAACATAAGTAATGTTCCTGTTTGTTTTTATGTTGCTCATTTTCGTTTGCACAGGCTCCTCAGTGGTTGGAGAGCGACTCCTGTCAGAAGTGTGAGCAACCCTTTTTTTGGAACATTAAGCAAATGTGGGACACCAAGACCCTGGGTCTTCGTCAAGTATGTAGCCCAAAAAATACATAAACTTAAATACCATTGTAGTTATTGGTTTCCTTAATTAGTGGTATGAGATTTTGTATCAAGTCCTAAAAAATATAAATCAATTAAACCAATCAATTTTAAAAAAGTGTGTACATGTATGTATATACTGTATATACACATACACATTTTTAAAACATTCTTTATATTGATTGGTATGTTTTAATATATATAAGTTTTTGATGTTGTTATTTTGTCTTGCTTGACATTTTGGATTCTTTTCTGCCCTGTAGCACCACTGCAGGAAATGCGGCAAAGCGATTTGTGGGAAGTGCAGCTCTCGTTGTTCGACCTACCCCGTCATGGGCTTTGAGTTCCAGGTCAGAATGTGTGATGACTGCTACAACACGATTGAAGATGAAGAGTAAGTCCCTACCACTCTCTGCTGCCGCCTCTATTTGAGCCTGTTTGGGAAAATCCCTGATAAAGTATTATTTTTTAGCCATGATAAAACTCACTTCACTGATTAATAAAAATAAATTCAATTCAAATTTATTTCTATAGCGCTTTTTTTAACGGAGCATTGTCTCAAAGCAGCTTTACAATCTTATATTATCTTAAAAAAGCCAATCCCAAATTGAGCAAGCCT
>JAVSBV010050963.1:0-10899 GCA_033117975.1 Parotocinclus spilosoma
TACAATAAAGGTTTAATAAACATTTAATGTGTTACATAGCACGTCCCGTCTTGTAACATAGGGCATGTTCGTTTAATAGTCAAAATGATCGCATCTCAATGTGGTCCGATTAACCAGAATCGACTGTATTATATAATTATATAACGCTCGTTGTTTGAGGTGAGGAACCATTCCTTTTTGATCTTGTCGTTACAGCTTGTTATGGCCCGTGGTTCTGCGCCTTGGGCTGTTTCAGAGTTTTATACATCCGTCTAGAGCAGCATGTATTCGAACATGAAGCCACGACCAGGTCCTTGTCCTCGGGTTTTGAGTGTGCCATTTTTTTATACTTACTTTTAATAACACATATAAGTCAATACATGCAAACACAAGTCCACAAGCCTTGTGGACAAACCTTGTGTGTCAATTTAGGTATTATAAGAACACAAACACCTATAAAGCTCACAGAAGAACAGGCCCGAGAAATCAGAGAAGAGTAAAGGCAGGGAGAACCCACTTATTTTATTGTACGTGTCCACTGGATTGACTTCTTACCTTTTTTTTATCTTAAGCTCCACACACTCAGTCTCACACACACTCAGTCTCACACACACTCAGTCTCACACACACTCAGTCTCACACACAGTGCATTGGTTGATGACTCCACAGAAGACTGCTTCATTCACCTCCCGAACACAAGCCCACACACTTACACAAAGGCTTAATTTTTAGCTAGTCCTGCATTGAACTACATATTTACACATTCTCTCTCTGTCTCACACACACACTCACACACACACACACCACACACACACACACACACACCATCACAACTTAGAACATGCAAAGAGCAGGCCGCACCTCTCAATACGCTGGGCGAGAATAACAACCAGAAATCAGGCTGAACTCGCAAAGTTCGAGCCAATGCAGTCTGATATGGCAACATGATGACACCGTAACGCAAATGTGTGTACGCAAATCACACACACACACACACACACACACACACACACACACACACACACTTCCCCTTCCATATTCAGCATCCAGTCCAGTACACCTTAACTGAATGATCAGCACAGTGTGATTTAACCCCTAAGCTCTAGGACATGATTTGGGCCGGAAAGTTTGTATAATGCTTTTTTTTTATTCTATCCATCAAATCCCACCCCTGGCAAGGTGAGGTCTGGAAATCATGGTGCTATAATGAGAGGCGGGGTCAGTCGTCCCATGTAATATCGACCAGTACGACAGGCTAACACAGCTGATCATTTTCCTGTAAACACACTTAAACTATACTGATACATCAGCATCAGCAGCTACTCACAGCCGGAGCCAGGTTATAACGATACAAGCCACACACACACACACACACACACCAAGGCGAGATAACCTAGTGCACGGATTTGGAATGAGGGAGGAAAGCAGAGTACCGGGAGTAAACCCAGGTAGTAAATTCCACACAGGTGGAACTTGGGGTCGGATCGAAGAGGGAATTTCTGTAGCCCCCAATGGCATTGGAACAGGAGTGCTTTCTGGTCCTGGTCGTTCTGGTCCTGGTGATGGTGACGTAGTTGGGATGTGATGATTAAAAGCCTCAATACAACAAGGCTACAAATAAAGAAACGCTTTATATGAGAAAAGCGAGAGGTAAACACATAAACGAGGCCAACCGAAGAGAAAAGGTGATAAAATGCAGAATGCCAAATCTTACATGGGACTGCGGTAGCTTAGCGGTTAAGGTACTGGACTATGGACCAGAAGGTCCAGGGTTCAAATCCCACCTCTGCCACAGTTGGCTCCCTGAGCAAGGCCCTTAACCCACAATTGCTTGGATTGTAAGACTGTATTCATTGTAAGTAATCTGGATGCTAAATGCTGTAAATGTAGTGAGGTTCTGAATAAAATGTCAGTTGCTTAGGGAACCAGTAGGACTTTGGAGCGCCTTGATAGGGTGACACACCCCCACATTTTCCTCAGCTCACTGGTTAGGTTCATACATTGGGCTCCTTGTCTACACAAGGCCTTTGGAATCACCCCAACACTCCCCCCTTTCAAACAGCAATCATATAAGGAATTCTAGAATGGACTCTAAAGATGCATGGGTTTAGTTTTCCCAGTTGACAGACCCATATCGTTAAAGGCACCCCCCCCCCCAGTGATAAATGCTTTTATCCTGAGGGGTTCTGCCTCCATTTTCAGTGATTATGAGAACCTTGAAGTGGAACCTGACCAGAGAACCGACAGAATAACCGTTCAGTTTATCAGCAGTAGGAATGTTAGTAATTAAACACTAAAAGCCATCGATGCTGATCCATCTCCAGGTTCTAGCACTCTCTCTGTGTCCCTCTTTCCTTCTCTCTCTCTGTCACAAGGGCGAGTTGAAGGGTCTCTGATGAGAAATCACCCCTCTCACCTGTCTCCCCAAATCCACCTGTACCTCCATCATGGCGAGAGGAGCAGCGCGGAGGCCAGAGCCGAATCACCCGCTGCCTCGTTTAGTTCTCCTGGTTTTTATTTGTTGCCATGTTGATCGATGTGCTGCTGCATTTCTGATTACGCCGACATTGGATCAGCTTGCACAAATCTAATAATAATAAATGTTCCTCTGTAAAAGTGTGAGGAGTCAAAAAGTGCAGAGGGAATTTCATACAACATTCTGCCCCTCTCTTATGTTTCCTTAATTTGTTCCTTCGTGGCGTTCACAGGCATGGCTTTGCACCCGCATTTGGAAACGCGGGCGCGGGTTTGGGTCTCGCCGTCAGTGATGAACAGTAGACATGAACTCGTACTCGGTCTGGGTAAACAAAATGATCCGGATGTATGTTTGACCTCGACCATTTAAATGTTAATGGGATTGTTTTCGATCGATATCTATGGGACTCGCCCACTGGCCTCTAATCTGCACCCAGACCTTTTACCAAAATGACCTTCCAGTGACAGACAGACAGATGGAGATGGACAGGGGCAGGTACACTGGTGATGCAGCGCTTAATATTGGCTGCTCGGGTTGATTTTGATGATTGACGGCTGAGTTTTGCTCCGCCTGCAGATTGTTTAATCCTAATCATGTGTTTGTCGATTTCAAAATTGGTTTCCATCATAAATAATGGTTCAGAGCCGGTCAGCTGTCAGATCTGTTTTACGCAGAGACGCCGTCACACGTTTCATCAGCGTCAGAGCTTTCTATAGATCTGATTAACAGCAATAAACACACACACACACACACTCCGAGCTTACCTATCGCCGATCAATACTGTGATCAGTATCGACTATCCTGATGAAGCAGATCAAGAGAGCGAGAGTAGTTGCTGTTGTGTAATTTAAGTATAAGGTTTCATTACCTGTTAGAAAGCAGCATGTGCACGCGCTGACCTGTCAGGTGTGAAACTTTGAAATTAAACGGAAAATTGTTTTTGGCTTTTATTGTTTTTTGTTTGTTTGGGTTTTTTTTTACCTTAAATGAACTTTAAATGAGTTTTTCACAGGAGAAAAATGCAGCTCTTTCTCACCCTCTCCAGTTTTGCACATGACGGGGTGGTGGTACGCGGGGTGGCCCGCAGGACACCCTGTTCCTCAGTGAGTCATAGAGCTTCTTTTGACAGGGTGAAGGAACGGACCATGCTTGCTGTGTCCATTTGCCATCTTTTCCCTCGCCTAGAATGTCTGACAGCCATCACTGTTGAAGCCTTACGGACATGATCTTGGACACTGCCCGGATTCGAACACTGTCTGCTCGGGTTGGACCGTTCCACTGACCAAACCCCTCTCAGAAATAAGGTGTTACAGGGTTTGTCCAGTGGAAGGTCCAGACCACACAGGGAAGACTGTGTTTTGTCTACATTTGGCTGTTTGTCTTGTCTGCAAATCAGTAACGGCACAAAGGTGCTAATGAGGTGCTAATGAGGTGGTAAAGCAATGCCACAGAGGTGGTAACAGGGTGCTAAAGAGGTGCTACAGAAGTGTTACAGGGGTGATGTTGTTTTGTGAAAGATCAGCGCCTCCATCTTCATCGACGTCTCTTTTTTTGTTTCTTTGCATCTCATTCTTTCACTGTGTCTGATCACAAGCAGCCAATTAAAGGCAGTTAAAGTCGATAGCCCTGATCAATACGGGCTCTACGTGGGGAGGCGAGAGAGGGTATTTATGACGCCTCCCCTTTCCCTAGGTGCGATGGAGGACGAGGCCCCCGGTGAAAGTGCCGTATTGACTTTCCACTCGGGGGCTTTCATCTTGCTTTATTGCGCTGCGCTGCGGCAACAAGGCGAGGCGAGTGGGAGTGCGAGTGAGGAGGACGAGGCAGCAGATAGGACGTCTGGGAAATGAGAGGAGGATGAAACCTCTCCAGCACAGAACCAGCAGGGAGCCCCATTACAGAGAGAGGGAGATGGAGGAGGCAATCTGAGCATCCTCAAAGCACCAAGCAGCCTCCCCCACAGTGCCACCTCGTTTAAAGCGTCTGTCCTTTTAAAGGGTGCAGCCGCCGCCGACGGAAAGCCGCGACGTGTGTGATTTTTAAACAGCATTTGTGTTTCTACTTCAACCTTAATGGAAACCGAAATTCCAACCTTGTCCCTCCGTGGTTCCGTCTGAAATCAGAACTCAATAGGAATGAGGATTACAGTGGAACAGAGTATCTTAAATCAGCCGTCAGCTTCGTCAGCACTGAGCAAACCCTTGTTACAGAGACACGGCTTCCCAGGATGCAGCTGAGAAGATGGAAAGGTTGGGGGGGGGGGAACAAATCTCTGTAGGCTTACGCCAATTCTCTCCCGTACTGCATAGAGACTTGAGAACTAAATTCATATGACGGCATAAAAGAATTATAGTTTATAGTTTTGTGAGAGGGAGAGATTGCTGTACCTTAAGCTGTATCACTGGAATCTGAAATGGGAGCATGTGAACTCCAGGGACCCATGCAAGGAAACTTTGGGTGGCAAAATATTGGGTCTGTAGGTACCAGAATAGCAGGATTAAGAGTTTGTGGGTCAGCATATGGCAGGAACAGTAGCTTATAGATCTTAGTAGTATCAGGAGGTACTTGTGGGCTTGTTTAGCAGATCTAAATGCTCGTAGATCAGTAGACCTTCAGAAAGCAGGAGTTGGATTTGGCCCTGGTTGGCAGAGGCAGGGTCCACAGTGATGGCATCAGCATCAAGATTGCAACGCTTGATGCTAGTTGGACAATAAATGGTATAAATGGAAGCTTGTAAACCTGTAAATGGACGCCAGGTACTTGAGGATGGTAGGATGGCAGGAGTAAAAGGTTGTGTGTCAGCATATGTTTATCAGAGCTGTGAGTGGAAGCAACAAATGGTTCAACGGCTGGATTTTGAGCTTCAAGACCTCAGGGTGGCACCAGCATGAGCATTTGAGCCTCAGGATGGTAGCTAAAAAATAGCTTGTAGATCTGTACATCTTGGGATGGCAGGAGATGGGGATCTTTGAGCCGCCTGCAGGAGCAGGAGGGGTTTTTTTTGCTGGTGGATGGCATGCAGAAGAGTTTGCAGACCTCAGAATGGCAGAAGTAGAACCAGTTGGGTTGGTGAATAGTTGGAATGGGAGTATGTGAGCATCAACAGCAGCTAATGAGACCGTAAATGACATAAATAGACGCTTGTAGCCCTCAGAGTGGAATCAGCAGGTACTGGGGGACATTAGGATGGCATGGATACGAGTTCGGGAACATCAGTGTGGCAGAAACAGGAGCTTTGGGGTGGGAAGGGGGAGTAGCAAAAGATGGGCGTGGGAGGGTTTGGGCTCCGGGGGAGCATTAAACAGAAATGAAGCCTGAATGACAGATGTCCCACTGATAGGGTTTAAAGATCTCGTGTGATGTTTTGGACACTTCGACTGAACCCGTGTCCCTTTAGTTGTCTTCTGCTGGATTTCAAACTTTAGGTTCAGTCCAGATTGTCACGTCGGGCTTTTAATCCTGCACCCCGAGCAGATTTGTGGCGGCGTTTAGCCAAAAAGGTTCTGCGGAGGTAATTTGAGAAATGAGAAAGAGATGAAGCTGAGCATTGTACACAAATGAGAAAGTAAAAAAGACGTAATAAAAACGCCTCAGCGCGTTCTCACTGCACACACTGTCACCATGAATCAGTGCTAATGAGTGTGCATGTGCGCGCGCGTGTGTGTGTGTGTGTGTGCGTGTCTCGAGAGCTCTCGGTGTGAAGTGTGCTCGGTCTGATCAATATTAGTGCCAGTCTGCATTAATCTCCATACTGAATGTCACTGTGACTCTGGAGATGCAGCTGATCGTCCTCGTCGCTCTTTAACAGGCCGGGCCCTGCCAGCGTTTCGAGTGTGTGTCGCATCTAAATTAAAATCATTTCATCTGAACTCGCCCCAAATCTGAGCCCGATGTTCTTCGGTCCAAATGAAGGCCAAAAGCATTTTGATCATTTTTATGAAACGATGACATTTACCAGTCATTGTGTATCCGATCCATCAGTAGCAAAAAAACACACACCAGCATCATCAGTGTGTTCAACTTCTCTAGAAGCTCTTCTCTTACCTAGAACATAGTAATTAAGATCATTCTTACTTTTAAGAGCGTTTAAGAGTATTCTGACTCATTTGTAACTTAACTCAACAGTTCTTAACTTGACGTTCACACGCAGTTCTACCTCAAAAGCGACCAAGACGACAGGAGGACCGGACTAAAGCCCAGTTGCTTGGATTGTAAGATTGTATCTGTTGCAAGTCACTCTGGATCAAGACAAAATGACTCTTACTTTAGATTTTTTAATTTAAAATTAGACTATTTGTACTTATGATGATCAGCATAATGTTTGTTCTGTCCTTGTGAGGGTATTCTGGCATTACGATGAGATATATAGATAGATAGATATAACACACACACACACTGTTCCCTTGTTTATGATTGGGGTTACGTTAAAGGACCACCAGCGATAAACGAAAATCTGCAAAGTAGGGACGCTATATTTATATAAGTATTTCTACACTATAGAACTTGCAGAACGTTTGGGTAACATCGTAGGGTTTGAATGAATTCAGTCTAGAATGAAACTTTCACAAACAGCGAACACAAAACCGCAGATAAAAACTTGTCATGTCAGTAAGTAGCGACTCAGGCTGGAGATGCTCTAGTGTTACTTCTCGTTTTTGGCGAGTATTCATTCGCTGAGTAAATACGCTGTTTACTGTAAATCCTAATATTTTATCATTTATAACATTCCTTTATTGTTTTCATTAATATTTGCAAAAACCTGCGAAACAGCAAAAATCCACCATATATTTTCTCCATCGGGCCAGACTTTTTTTATTGCTTGTTTCGCGGATCCGCCGCAGCACCAATGGTTGAAATAAAAAAAAAAATTTTAAAAATTTTTTTATACCGGTGGAAAGACAACGGTTTTCTTCTGTTTAATACATTTTTTTCCAGATTCACTTTATTTTAATTGTAGGTTAAATAAATTAAAATTTTAAATAAAATTTTATTTTTATTTCTTCCTCCTTTTCCTCCTTGTAATGATATAGTCCTCGAGAAATTGAAATGTGCTGAAAAATAAAGATGATTTTTTTCCCCCTTCCTCCTCAGTAGATTCTTAAGTAGAAACATCCGAGGAACAAGGAATTAAAAAATAAAACCTGTGATGCACCGAGTCTGCGAAAGGTGAAGCGCGAAGTGGCGAGGGAACACTGTATACTAACAGAGCCGGAATGATTAATACGACTGTTCTGACCTACAATTAGAAATGGTGACCACCTTCATTATTTATATTAGTGTGCATAAGTATTGGGCCACTGTTAGATTTATGGCTTGCCAAGGTATAACGAGGATATATAGTCTAGTTCTTTCTCAGTCTCTTTATTAAGATATTAGGAAATGTGTACATAAAATAAGTCCATTCCTCATCAAGGAGGGTCAAACTGGGCATCCTGATGATGCGACCAAAGGGCACACTGAATGCTTACCACTTTATTACTTACCAGTTTTTTAAAACTGAATGCAAATCCCAGTAATTTATGGTAATGTTCATTAAACCATTCCTATAGCAACAAGTCTATAGTGATGCAAAAGCCAGTCTTATAAGCCGTGGGCTTAAACAGGGTTTCCAGTAACGTACCCAGCACGTGGGATTTGAACCACAAACCTACAGTCCTCTACCTTCAGGTTGCGTTCGCACTGCTCCAGGATAATAGTGGTGTGCAGGAACTAAAAATGGGCTGGAGCCAGACATGAGATGGAGATCATCCCTTTTTTCCATTGCTTTCTGAGAATGGATCTAATAAATGAGTTTACAGGGGACAATTCTTAGATATAGCAAGAATAAAGGTGGGCCACCACTTGCATGAAACAGGCTTTTACGTGCTTCCTAATAAACTTCTACTCGTTCGTGGCTTGTTGGTCTAGGGGTTTGATTCTTGCTTTGGGTGCGAGAGGTCCTGTGCTCAAATCCCACACAAGACCAATTTCTATGTCCTTGCTCTGCCCTGCTATGGGACTGTGGTAGCCTTGTGGTTAAGGCACTGGACTCTGGACCTGAAGGTCCTGGGTTCAAATCCCATCTCTGCCAAGCTGCCACATTTGGGTCCTTAAGCAAGGCCCTTAACCCACAATTGCTTGAATTGTTAGAACATATCAGTTGTAAATCGCTCTGGATACGGACGTCTGCTAAATTCTGTAAATGCTTGTTCCGGATGGACAGATCTTGTTAGATGTTGCATTCAGAGGGAGTAGCTACTGGAACTCAATAAAGGAACTCAATACTACCCGTGCAGGCCTTTGAGCTTTTGTGGCTTTGGGTCCAGCAGCCACCAGAATGATTCACAAAGAAATACTGTAGGCTTTTGCCACGCAAGCAGTAGCTCGGCCTTCGATATGACTGGGGAACCCTATTTTAGGACCATGTTATTTTAGTAAACAACACTTCTTTGTAAGCTATAATGCATCTCCATTACTTGAATATTTGTGCAACAAAGCAGTTCCCAAAGATGCTGACCTGATATTCTCTACTGTGCTGATAATGATGGTCGATAAAGCCAGCATCTAATGGCCTCCTTAGGGATTATTAGCGGTAAATTAAATCAATTAAATCCACTTCATTGAGTTACGCACTGAGCTGCTAAGGTATGAAGGGAAGGTAGGGCACCGGGGATTAGGTTCCCTCCCAAGCTCCCCTATTTGTCTCCTAAAAAAGTCGCAAATGGATTACAGCTACTGCTTCAGCTACAATACACATTGAAAAGGCACATATATGAATTTTTCGGTCTTAATGGCAGGGGTGCTTCTGGCCGCCCATAGGGGTCGGTGTATGTGCCACTTCGGTAACACGGTAACAAGAGCATAAATGTGAGAATTTACCTGAATTTAAAAACTAGGAAAATAATAGGAACGCAAATAAACATTATTCTTATCGACAGAAATCGGAGTGGTAATTTTACCTCAAAGAAGCTGTGAAGCAACAAAAGCTCTGGTCTTTCCAAACCAGACCAAAAGCTGCAGAAGATAAACGAGGGAATGTTGCTTAAAAAAAAGATCTGCAGCTACATGGGTAGGCAATCAAAGTTCCTCGGTGAACGGCGGTGGCATGAGCAGGATGGTTGGAGCTTCAGGCTCGGGTGATATGGACGAGATGCTGGGTTTCAGCTGTTGAAGTTTGCAGAAGTTGGCACTGAACGACTCCAACAGATGATGGACAGGATCCATTTGTTTTTGCTGTTCTCTTAATTGCGCTACCCGCTGCTGTGACATGACGCTGAGCTGCTCGGTATCCACGGGGACGCCAATGGACAGACTCGGACACAGTGGCAGGTCGTGTGTGCAGCGTTTAAAAAAAGGGACACGGAATTAAAGTTAGCGCAAGAGCTGAGAGAGTGAACGGTCAATTAGTAAGTCCTGAAAAAACAACACCTAAAAAAGGAAAAACACTCCAAATGTCTCCAATGTCTTCCAAAACTTCCAAAAAGACTCAAACAACGTCTCCCAATGTTAGATATAACGACATCAAAACCTGTGCAGCAGTCAAGAAGGTCTCAGTCAGCGATGGGAATAAAATGGCACGATAAGCCAAGAGGCAGGAAACTTGGGCAGATTACACACTGGCAGAGAGGTTTAAATATGACTCAGCATGGCAGAGTGGCACGGAAACACAAAAACAAAGGGCACACCAGGGCGCAACAGGAACAGAAGCTGGGCATTCAGAGGGAGCAATAACTTAAGTACAGTAAAGGGGAATTAAAGATGAGACAGGTACTGCTCCTAGACTGGTCAGGTCTGCAAAGTAAAGCCCTCATATCAACAAACAGTAGCTTGTAATGAATTCCAAAAAAAAAAAGGGTGGGACGGGGGCCATGTAGAGCAAGTAATTCGGGTAAAAGATAGAATCAGGTGATGTTAACAGGCGATTATAATCATCCAGCATCCAGAAAGAGCCCTGAGGAGCAAAGATTATCTCCGGTTGGTCAAAGATGGTCGTTAAAGTAAGATTTACTGTAGATGTTTCTGTTTCTACAGATCATAATATCGTTTAACCAATCAGAATCTGGAGGAAATTTAGTCCTAAAAAGTAAACCGAAGAGGGGTGATCTCTCTCCGCTCCCTCAGACTAATCAGTATCTGATAGGAGCACATGGGTAAGGGACTTTTATCCAACCTTTATGAAGCTCTACAATACAGAGTTACGTTCACAAATACCCCTTATAGCTTTACTGCACAAAAAACAAGCCTCGTGTTATAACCACGCCCACAAGCTCCGCCCACTTCTCAGGGCTCTCAGGCATCTAGGATGGACCATCGTCATTCAAACGGGGATTGTGATCAGCACGCACTTATTACAACGGAGCATCGTCTCAAATCAGCTTTATGAAAATATTATATGATCTTAAAAGGCCAATCCCAAATTGAGCAAGCCTAGGGCGACAGTGGCAAGGAAAATCCCTGAAAGTAGA
>JAVSBV010050984.1:0-10899 GCA_033117975.1 Parotocinclus spilosoma
TATCCAGTGTGATCTGACGTGTTCTCTTGACGGACTGCACTTGAACAAAATCAAGAAAGTGGTGGGCGTGTTCACCTTCCACTGGTTTTGCTCTTCTCAGCACAACTTTTTAGATTTTCTGACCTTTGATAAACGCACAAATTCTCCGGGGGATCCCAAAAATCCTCCCACAAATCGCTGAACCACTTTGCATCCACTAGGTGGAGACTTGTGGCTTATTTTTCTTATTCGCTCTCACGTTCGTTGGTCCGATTAAGCGGAATTTTGGTCCAAATAAGCGAATAACATTACACGTGTATATATAAGGATTTGTTTTGGTACTTTAGGGTTTGGTCTGAATAAGCGGTGGTCCAATTAACCAGATTCGACTGTATACACTTAGGTCATGCCAATTTGTGCAATCAATAAACCTGATACAGATCTTTGGACTGTGGGAGGAAATTGGAGGACCCAGAGAAGACCCATGCAGACACTGGGAGAACATGCACAGAATCCTCACAGAAACGATTCAGGCTGCTCCACTGGGTATCGAAATCTAAGATCACCTTGCTGAGAGGTGACTGCGCCACCCCCCGAGCCACCCCACTGCCCACACAGACATGCTGGAGAAGCCACAGAAAAAGGCTGTACAACAAAACGGAACAAACTCCATATTTTACTGGGAATTGAATGCAATAAACTGACCTGAACATGTGGAAGATAACAAGCAGCACCTCCGTACAAGAGTTTCCTCTCGCTCCCACACGGTTAACAAATAACTTAATAAATGACAGCCAATGCTGGCAGTTACACCCGGAAAATATGTTGTGTGAAATGGATGTGGATTTCTAAAAGCTTTCTGGGATTTAAGCCACAAAGCCATAAACGTTTATAACAGGCAGGCTGAATGGCTTTAACAGTCTAAGCACATATAGGCTGGTTGCGGGATGTATTTTCAACAGACCAGGAAGACTTTGGCTCAAGGTTAACATCTCTCAAAGGCCTCGCACCACACAGATGAAAGCGGCCGTTCATAACGAATGCCTGCACATGTTTTTTTTTTCACAATTTCAAGAGATTTATTAGACGGTTTCTTTGTGAGTTGAAAGCACTTCAGCCTTGGAAACGCTCTCTATAATCTGAAATGCAGCACATCAAAAGCAAAAAAAGAATGAAAGAGATTCATTTAGTATGCTATGATGGTGCACATATTTACACGCCAGGCATTTTAGTTCTTGTGTTCTAGGAGCCGAGCAAGTTCCATAAACAGGAAGGAAAAATGGTGGGTGGGTTGAATGACCATCAGGATTCAGCATGGACTACATTAATAGTAAGTGGAATATTGTTTCTGTATGTTAATATCTCTTTATAAAATGGCTCACGTCACAATCATGGTTCAATACACACTGATCATGATTTGATTTTCTTACACTTGATATGACATAACATTCCTTTTTATTTCTGAAGTGTAAGCAATGCAAAACAGATTTTATTATTAAACATTTTTATTTGAACATAAAATAATTACTAAAAACTGAAGTTTAAAATTGTAAACAAAATGCTCAATTCACCAAATCTTAAGATTGAAAATGTTCCTTTTTTATTTTCAAAATCTGTATTTTTCATGCATTAAAAAAGGCTCTTTTTTTTAGCCTCCAAAAATTAAGAAACTACAAGTCTCACCAAGTATGAAATCTATAGCTCTGAGTACGTCATACGACTGCCCTCTGGTGGTCATAAAATGCAGTTGCACTATATGGCATACTAAACAAGAATACATAACTTGATGCACGTCACCTCGTTTCTGCATCAAGATGCAGTTACACTACTGTACACGACAGAAAAACAAGGAATCACCACTGTGTAGATAAATAGCCTATTTATTTAATTAATTACACATACAGTGAAAACAGTTTAATAAATAAATAGCTTGGTTCAAGTTTTAAAAGGAAAACGAAGACCCAATGGCACAGCACAATAAGTCACACGGTACATCAGTATTAAGATGTTCAACTTTTAAATACATTAACAGCAGCAAATGTCAAGACTGAATTATTAAAGAGGAAGGAAATTCATGTGCCGACTATCGAGATCTCACAAGCAGCAAGATGGTTTATCTGAGATAAATGACTCAACGTGAGAACAGCGGCTTCTAGCGTTAAACCAAGAACGAGACAGCACAATACATCCACACAAACGAGAAAAGTAACTCCTGAGAAGAAAGCATTCACTAATTAAATGCTAGTTATGTGCTCACATTTGTTTGGTTTAGTACAACGATGTGCAATGTTTCAGGCAGGCATTGCTTAACAGCTAACAGTGTCATAATTGCCATGAAAAGTCAGTGCCATAAGTACAACTGCTCACAATTATTAGGGAATCTTTCATTATGGGAATTTTGAAGTATCCCCTACTTTTGTGAGCAGTATATTAGTAAACAATATTTCAATTGCCTTGGAATTATACAAGTGGGTCAAAATTAGGACTTTAAGTCTGAGGACTGTCTATTTCCCAGCAAGTAATTCCTTCGCTTCCAACAATTCGGTCGAATTATTACAAATTAAAGAAGAAATACATTTCTAAAGTGCAACGTTTAGGATGGAGTGGGACTGTGGTAGCCTAGCGGTTAAGGTATTGGAGTCTGGACCAGAAGGTCCATGGTTCAAATCCCACCTCTGCCAAGCTGCCACAGTTGGGTCCTTGAGCAAGGTCCTTAACCCACCATTGCTTGGATTGTAAGACTGTATCAGTTGTAAGTCGCTCTGGATAAGGGAGTCTACTAAATGCTGGAAATGTAAATGGAGGGATCCTGTATTGATGGTTAATAAACTGGCTCATTAAAGCATTGTTAGTATTGTTCGAGCTTTTGTCCTGATCCAAATGTGAACTGGTCATGGAAAAGTTACTGAAAGGATGCAAGTACAGTAGTTTCATAGAGATGTAAGAATTGGAGGGGTCGATACTTGGACACGTTGACCGATGATTTATCAGGGTTAAGGCCATAGCTGTTTTTATTGGGTCTTCACAGGGCAAACACTTCTATGGAAGGTCACAATGGTTTGGTTAAGGACAAAAATGGGTCATCACGTTCGTTAATCATTAAATTAAACACCCACATGGAATGGGTACCCAATAGAGGAAAAAAATATAAAATATTTAAATGGCATTAAAAACATGCATGGCATACTTTATCAAATATAGAATACACTTATGCTGCTCACAAAAATGAGGGGATATTTCATTTTGAAAATATCCTCTAAATATTGAAATATCCCCTCATTTTTGTGAGCAGCATAAGTGTATTCTATATTTGACCAAATACTAAAAAGTAAAATTTGTTAGCCAAAATGAATATCATCACATGGTCAAACCTACTGATAGAGAGTTTACAGTGGTGGGGAACTAAAAACACAGCGTTAAATAAAATTACTAATGTCTAATGTGATCCAAGAATTACAACACCAGGGGAACAAAGCAAATGAAACAGATCTCCATTTATGGGAGCCAAGCATCTGTGTAAATATTATGTACGTGCCATTTGAGGTTTGTTTGTTTGTTTATTTGGCTTCTTTAACATCACTTAGGATCAGTGGCCATCCAGCGACGCGCACAAGTTCATTCCAAGACCAGTCATACATACAGAAGTCAATGACAATTTAGAGACACCAATTCACCTAATACACGTCTTTGGACTGTGGGAGGAAACCGGAGTACCCGGAGTAAACCCACGCAGGCACAGGGAGGACATGCAGACTCCGCACAGAAAGGCCCCAGGTCACTCCGCCCTGGAATTGAACCCAGGACCTTCTTACTGTGAGGCAGCGGTGCTACCCACCGAACCACCGTGCTGCCCGTCATTTGAGGTAAAAGCATCCCAAAACCAAATATTAAAATAATGTGCAAATTCACAAATCATGGATTTTTTTTTGTAAGTGTTGGAAGTGTTAAAATAGGCAGCCTTCAGACACAGCATTTCTTATTGAACCCGTTTACACAGGGACACATCAAAATAAACAAATCGCTCCATCTCACTTCGACCTGAAAACATAGGAAGATTGAACTATCAGGAGAAAAAGCCCACTGGAAGTACAGTAATACTGCTTCACTCCGTACGGGAAACAAAACCTGAAATGGATTATTACATACTAAACAACTAGTCAGTCTAAAGAATAAAAATCCTAACTAAGCACAATAAAACGATTAACTAGACGACTGCGTTAAAAAAAGTAAAATAAATATTGGAATAAATTATTTCAAACCCTCCATACGTGGACTTTTTCAGCCACCACGCACCAATTGGCATGGTCCAAGCAGCTGTGCAGAACATGAAGCTCCTCTACATGTTCCTCAATCAGCTGGCTCAGCTCGCCCTCTCTGAAGACATGGTAGTAGCGCAGACACGCCTTTTCATCCCGCACGGCATTTTCCTGTCCCGTCTCACCCCCATCTTCCTCACCATGTCGCCTGCGGGACATTAAGTCGGGTAACGGCACTGATGAACAGTCTTGCATGAGCGCCACAGAGACCTTCTCGTTTCCGTTAACGATGTTATCAGCTTTATGAAGCTGGACATCTGTGTCTGGGATGAACACGTCGTCATCCAGGCTGGTCCTGAAGGATGAGGAGGAGAAAAAGCTGGAAACTTGCCTAATTAAACCTTGACCTATCCCATTCCTCTCTCTGGGTTTTGTCTCAGATTCATCAGTGCTGCTGCAGAAAATGGACAGGTCTCTGGAAGAAGAGCGAGACACGCTCAGGCCGCTCAAATCCAGCACGGAGTCCAGAGACCTGGAGAAAAACCAAAGCCTCTGCTTCCTCTGCTGCCCAGGGCTCCCTGGATCTTCTTCATTCACCATCAAGGATGTGCTTCTCATGGTCCTGTGCTTGGCGCCGTCTGGTGCGTCACTGACACTCTGGGTTCCACTTGCACGCTGCCTGGCTCGGGCCGATGACACAGGGGGATTGGGGTTCCAAGGAACGAAGATGTCCTGCTTCTCAAACTTGCGCCTTTTTTGCTCCATGGCCCACACGTATATCATGACTCGACCTCCGACCCGCAAGGTGCGGGCCATTTCCTTCAGCGCCCGGATGCGACGCTCTTTGGTGGACATGTGGTGAATAACTGGGAGTGGAAACAAAAATCATAAGATTATACAAAGCATCCTGTTTAACCCCACATATCCTGGTCAGGGTCTCGTGGGAGGTGTCTGGAGCATAAAATGGAATTCAGTGGGTGCAGGAAGTAGTACACCCCGAACATGGTGCCAATTCCATCGCAGGGCTTTGTAAAAAAGGAATACGCAACCTTCACAATTAAGACTCACACCTAGACTGTGAACCTGGGATTCGCTCAATGTAGCTACATTTCCCAAACAGAAAGTTGGGATGGTATTGAAAACGCAAATTAAAAAAGCAGTGTTTTTTATTATATTTTATTACAGTGCAGACAACATATTAAATTGATTGTTTTGTCTGGTCAGTTTGATTTCATTTGTTAATAAACATCCCTTCCTGCATTTAGGCCTCAACACTCTGCTTTCAAACAGGTATTCATGATTTGATACAAAAGCAGCATTCGTGAAAGGCTGAGTCTTTGAGAAGATGACCATCTGATGTTCCTCAAAGAAAGAAAGATTTATATACATTTCTTCCTCTACAGTGAATAATATCACGACAAACTGAAATTTGTCCAGATTTAATAATTCATTTAAAGGGCAAGTGTGCAGCCCTATACTGAACACCCATGATCTCATTCATCAGTAGCTGAAAGAACCAAGGGATACCCAAGGCAAACCTTTATCAAGCACTAAAATATGGAATTACATTCACAAATGGCACTTAAAACAAAACCTTTAAAAAGCAAAAGGATAAGATAAAGGAAAGGAAAGAAGGTGAGAGGAATTAATATAATTTTACATATTGGTGTAAACAACACTTGAAAATGAGAATAAAAGTGGCTCTGGTCGCCCACTAAACTCCCGGTCTGGTCGCCCACTAAACTCCCAGTCTGGTCGCCCACTAAACTCCCAGTCTGGTCGCCCACTAAACTCCCAGTCTGGTCGGAACTTGTGTTGCCATCTCAATAAGGGAAACTTTTTTATTAATGACATTCACACATACAGTGACTCAGGTGGAGTCAGGTTACACTCTAAGCACCAGGTCTAACACCAAGTTATCATCTGCTCTGTGCACATGTTGATGAACAATAATTTAATGAGTCAGACATGGTCTGTATATCATTCATTTTTACATGTTATAATCCTAATTAAAAAAAATAAATAAAAAAATCACCATCTCTGTAACGAATGGAAAATATGACCATATGCACGTTGTATTCGCAAATGCTCACATCAACAGTTCTCCTGAGGGACGACCTTGTGTTGCCAGGTGAAGCAATCGCCGGTAATCTCTCGTATCCTAGTAACACGGCTTGTTTTCCACACCACATTCTGCTTCAACTGCTATATTCCAGGCACTGGTACATTCATATTAAGGAGAATTAAAAATTATGAGCAGATGGTGAGAGCCCAGCAAAGACAGAAGCTGAGAGTAAGGCTCTTATCAGCTATGTAAAAGCTGACCATGCATAACCAGATCGCTTGCAGACAGCAAATGCAGAGGAAAATGATTAGGACTTGTTCAAACCATCCAGGCCCTTGGTTAAGATATACAGAAGTGTTATTAAACTATTTTGAAGATCCTGAAACCATTTATGATGATTAACACAGGACCAATTGAGCCTGTGTAATGCCAGGCCTTATGCAAATCTTTCTTCAGCAATGGAGATAATAAATAAATAAAAAACAAACACAAAAAAAGTTGTGCTGCCATATGTATTTAACGTTTTACAAACTGCATTATGAATTAAAGTTAATTACAAAGCACTGTGCTGTTAATCCCAGAATGTGTCATACTGATTACGGTTAAACATGCTAAAAACTGGCCAATTCCAATCAACAGCCGATCAATTGGTGCATCTCTAGTTTGTACCCTGCCCAATACCCTCATGATGTCCCCCACCAGGTCTTTCCTCACCCATTTATAATTAAGACGTAGTTACTAGGATAAATTGTCCTGTTCAGTACCTTGGGCTGATTAAATAGACTTTATAGTGACAGCATTAGTTTTAATGGGAATGATGCAAAACCAGGATAAAGCAGGATTGGAGATCATCTTGGACTTGTTCGTAACAGCCAGAGTTTTAAACTGCAGGTGCAAATATATTTATACAGATATCACTGAACAAAGAGTGCAGACATATCACAAACAAATTCTGTCCATATACTGGAGCCATGTACTACAGTAAATTATAGATTTCAGTGATGGCATCTTACGTCATTTTGACGTGACAAGGTTGTGACCAATTTCACTACATTAGTTGCTTAACTGTTTTTTTTTTTGTACATCTAATACTTAACACTATTTTCACCTTTGTGCACACTACCGCTTCCAAAACTAGCCTGTTATCTCTCTATGTGCCAGTTTTGAATTACCTGAGATGGAAAGCATGGCGTCGAAGCAGTCGTCTCTATAAGGTAAGCGCAGTCCGTCACACAGCTGCACCTCATGCCCCTGGCTCCAGGCTGAGTCCAACAGCGGGCGGCAGACGTCACAACCCAGCTTGAAGATGCTCTCGTTGATATGTAGATATTTACCGTTGCCACATCCTGTCACAATGGAAAATAACATGAGAAATTATTTCTGATGACATGGTGTGACCAAAATTTTAGGACTGCACAATGGACCAGTTGATTCACCACTAAAAGGGGTTTAAAATACAAATTAGTTAAAAAAAAAAACACAAATTAAGGCCATAGCTTAGCATTCCCATACATTTCTCTTTCCTGCTGATTCCCTTCTTTTTTAAGTTAATACTTACAAACATAATAAATAATATAGAAAAAAAAATAATAAATATACCAAGCTGCCACAGTTTGGTCCTTAAAGCCTTTAACCCACCATTGCTTGGATTGTAAGACTGTATCAGCTGCAAGTCGGTCTCGATAAGGGTGTCTGCTAAATGCCATAAATTTGCGTGCGTGCATGTGTGTGTGAGTGAGAGAGAGAACAAAATACACATTTATGGCATTTTGCAGACACCCTTATCCAGACTGACTAGTATATAAAGTACACATAGACGTTCTTATATATAACTTTAAAAGTCGGTGTGCGTGCGTGTGTATGTATGTGTACACACACACGGTCGATGCAAAAAAAGTTAGTGCAGTCACCTCTATGCTCCAGAGACCCTCCTGAATCCTAACCTTGTGTGGACTTGGCATGTTCTCCCTTTACTTGTGTGGATATACTGCGGGCATCCCAACTACCTTCCACTTTTCCACAGCCATGCATTAACTGGTCACTAATTTGGCCCAGCATTAGTGTGTATGCCCAGTATTAGTGTGCATGTCTAGTGTCACTGTAACCATGACTGTGAGCAGCCATTGATCCTGATGTGATGTTAAATAAACAAACACAAACACACTATAAACTATATTAGACTATACTACATACAGACTAAACTATAAAAATAATGACTAAAATAATAATGATTGAAATATGAATATGCCTAAAAGAGATCTCCATGTCACTCAGGGATGGACATAGCTATACATGCTGCTATGACGCTACTAAATAAATATCATCAAGAGCGGCTTAAAGGTCGGAATTGTCTTGACTTATATTACATTTGGAGTTTTTCCATGCCACTGTTACGTTAGGTTTGCTCAATTAGGGTTTTGTGCCTAGATAATTGTGACGCTGCTTTGAGACGACGCTCCAGTGACAAAAATGCCATTGAAATAAATTGGACTTTAACTCTATGAAATAAGGGTGTGTCTACTTGTGAAAACATTTAATTCCACACTGGGCAACCCAGAAACAATTTATACTACACGAAGTGTAAAAACAGTCAGAACTTTTAAAGCTACCATATAAAACAATACATAAATAAATAACATATGCAGTGTCATGACATTCTGGGCTGCTAGAACTGGCACTAATTTCTACTGACATGTACATGGGAATTAAGCCACTAGTAAAAGCTATTGTTATGCAATAAAAAGTTCCGTACATTAACCTTAGTTTAAAGTGAAACGGATTTGGTGGCGAGATAGTAACAAGGTTTCATTGTCATTGGCACCTTAACGTACTTTTAATATTATTTGCTTGACAGCTCCCTTTTAGCTCATGCTGCTTGTAAATCACTTGTGCTCATTAGGCATCATGAGCTGCATTTCAATACCCCAAAAAGCCAAACTAGTGAAAACAGAGCTGGTCATATTAACAGCTAAACAGAAGTGAATGAGACAAGGTCTGCAAACGTTCTTCTGAAACAAGCTACGAGCTTCTCAAAGGACAGTCATGAAAATGAACATGCAATATCAAGTCGCAAAGTAAAAGAAATTCGAAAATTGGATTACAAACTAACTAACTATCAAGGTCACAGCAAGGACAAGGAAAGACTGGAATAATGAGCCGTGGATAAGACTGTGTTCTTACCCACATCGGCTATGATACTGCCTGGCTCTTGCTCCAACAGGAACTGCCTGACTCTCGGCCAAGCCTTGTAGCGACTGTCGTTAAAGAAGGGCGCGATCTTCTCGTACACGCTGTGAACATGTTCTCTCTCCAGCTGGCTGGCAGCCTCATCCATGCTCCTCACAAATCAGCCCAGCACAGCATCCTCTGCTCTCTAAGAGAGCAAGACAGAGCAAGAGAGGAAGAGAGAGAGAGAGAGAGAGGAAGAGAGAGAGAGAACAGCAAGAGATTTACCTGTCTCCGACAGTAATGCGGCAGAAACAAAACAGCTTGTTCCAGGAGCATCAGTTAGATTGTGTCACTCTGAAGACAGACAGGAAGTAGTGTACTGTACAAGTAAACTCTGTTCCGCAGGTACAAACAACATCATTGTACGACCAAGAGGTACAACAGCAGTGCATGAGGATTATCTATCCCCTGGAAATGGTTTTCAAAGCAAGTTCCATTTACATTCCCCAAATGGAAGAGTCACAATAAAGGCACATCGATTGCATATTACCATAGACCAGTACTCCATGTGAATATAAAGGGTATGTTTACAAGCAAACTGTGTTCAAATGAACCGTAAATGCATCAGAGATAATACGAGTCACTGAAACAAAAGAAATGTTTTTTTTTTTTTTAAAAAAGCATTGAGAGCATCACAAACAACATGGAAGATTAGCCAAATGAAACAGAAACCCAACGGGTAAAGGTGAGTCAGTTCATATAGTTATAAATTAGAGAGAATGTACATTGAGTAGGGAGACTAGAAAGGATACTACATACAATAGGTCAGCACACAAAAGTGCCCCACCTCGACTGTTCAGTAGGGTGTACGGTCACGGTGTACGGTGCGTTTTTGCAAAAGTGCAAAAACGCACCGACGCTTACGTGGCGTAGACAGGATCAGATTATCCAGCAGTTTTTGTGGGATCCTCTGCCACTGACGCTCTAGGGCAACAACGTCTTCCCAGTACATCCCAAAGCATGTTCAATGGGATTCATTACTGACGATGTGGAGCTCAGATTTTTAGTTCCCCATTAACGGTTGCAAACTCCTGGTGGGATAAGTGGCTTGACCGACCAGACTGAAATCCAGACACCGTTACTGCCTCTCAGATTGTGTCGTCTGCCTCTGATTTGCTTTTGTGAGACAGACCAAACAGCACACTTTGACACCAGTCTTACAATAGTCAATAGTTTGGTTACATTTAAAGCAATGCAGCAAATTCACTTCATTATCAGTCTGTACTCCTGGTGTATTTTATGGTCAAAAAGTATTTTATGTACTTTATGGTCAAAAACGTTGTGTGACATAGAATACTTTACTTAATGGCATCCAATTGACGATGACAATATTAAGAGAATATTATGACACATTATATATATATATATATA
>JAVSBV010050995.1:0-10899 GCA_033117975.1 Parotocinclus spilosoma
TGTAGAAACATCTCAAGGATGATCAGTGGAAACAGGATGCACCTGAGCTCAATTTTGAGCTTCATGGCAAAGGCTGTAAATACTTACGTAAATGTGATTTCTTAATTTTTTATTTTTAATACATTTTCTAAACTCTCAAGAAAACTTTTTTCATATGGTCATAATGGGGTATTTTGTGTAGAATTGTGAGGAAAGAGAGGAATTTAATACAATTTGGAATAAGACTGTAACGTAACAATATGTGGAAAAGTGAAGCGCTGTGAATACTTTCCGGATGCACTGTATACTGCTTACAAAAATTAGGGGATATTTTATTAGGAATATTTCATTATGAAATGCCCCTTATTTTGTTAGCAGTATAAAACAGACAAAGCTCTAGTGTATAAACCAGTAGGGAAGAGAAACTTTGAATCGAAAACCATAAATGCATAAATATGCAAATCAGCATTATTTAGTCCAGTACACATAGTCATTTTAGGTTATTGTGCCCTCTGCGGGAAAGTCATGGTGGCATGGTATCCTCAGTTAACTGGAGCAGGGAGAGAACAACTACCCTCTGTGGTCTCATATTTGCCAGATAAACACTTCTATGCTTCATGTTAACATACCTTTACTTTTTCTAATGTAACCATAAGGTCTACAGAACATATACAATATTCTCACCTCCATATTCAACTGTTAAGTCTTTTCTTTTCCCCTGTCTCTGAAAACATCTGGCTGTATGCTAGCACAAGCATCAACAGTTTTGTCAAGAACAACATTCTGTATCTTTACAAAGTAAACCTTAACATGACCCCACAATGTGGTGGCCACTCGCCTGGACCCCTATAACCAAACTTTTAAGGAAACCGGCCATCATCGTGTCCGTAATGAGGAAAATAATCAATGTTTTTGAAGAAATCAGGGAGGAAATGATTCATCCTCTGACAACAATAGAGGTAAAAAACATATTCATCTAATAGCCTTGTGTAAAGTTCTGCTGTGATGCACCATCAATGAAAAAAGGTCACACAATTAGAGAGCCCCCATACACCACACCACATCACACCCTGAATTTAATTAACAAATCATGTTAGATGAAACAGCCAACTAAGGGTTTATGTTTGACCAGTACCTGTGATTTTGCTGTCAGCATTCACAAAGAAATGTTAATTATCTGGGTGATAAACGATCAGATGTTGGAGCATCTAAA
Source organism: Parotocinclus spilosoma (assembly GCA_033117975.1). NCBI lineage: Eukaryota > Metazoa > Chordata > Actinopteri > Siluriformes > Loricariidae > Parotocinclus > Parotocinclus spilosoma. Next base: position 1,193 of record JAVSBV010050995.1, read on the forward strand.
TATTGTAAGGCTGCTGTAATGGGTAGGCAAAATACCCTGAAATCAGGCATGGGCTAACCCTACATTCCAGATACAGACAATGAGTGTTGAATGAGGCCAGAACAGAGGTTGTTTACATCCATAGCGGATTTGGTCATCCAGCTTTCTGTTTATTGCCGACAAGCTCAGTAGTGCCTTCAGCCTTTAACCAGGTACTGCACAGACAATATTGGCTGTGTTTGAAGAGAGAAAAGGCTGGATGAGGGATTATCTACGTGCCCCTGTGACATTGGTTATTGAAGTCTGTAAAGAGGTGGATTTCTTACTACAAGTCATTTCTTGATTCCAAGCTTGTGTGTGTGTGTGTGTGTGTGTTTGTGTGTGTGTGTGTGTGTGTGTGTATGTGTGTCTTTAATCTATGTATGAATACGTACGCTTGTATTTCAAGATGCTATTTTAGCTGATCTGTGCATTTCTCAGCTTCAAACCTGACACTTGGGTATAATAGTGAATTGATTCATCACCCTTCACCATCACCGCCTGCAGAAGACTCCCATATAGCTGTCTTATTAAATCCTAATAGGACACACTCCTTCTTCTCTCCATCTGATTCTGCTGAGAAAAAAAAATCTTAAGCTATTTTAAATGGATTTTTTACCTGTGCAGGTTTTTGAAAACTTAGATTACTAATCAATGACTATCTCAGAAGGGTTTGCAGACACAGGTATTGTCAATAAGAGAAAACACAGCCGTCACTCTCAATTCAACCTTAGTCAAGTCAAGTCAGTTTTATAAAGCAGCTTTATTTTACATTATCTTTCAATGTTCAAGGCCAGTCCCAAATTAAGCAAGATTAGGGCAACAGTGGAAAGGAAAAAACCCTTTTCCCTTCTGAACAAAAAACTGATTAAAAATATAAAAAAATTCAGCATTATTTAGTTTGATGTATTTAGCACTTTATTAAGTATAACAGTTCATAGCCTGTTTTTATGTATCGTCATTAACCGCTTACTAAGGACGTTATGTGAACTCAAGCTGAAAAGTACAATTTCTTACAAGTTTTTACAACATTATCGCTTTTATTTCTTTTAGCTCAACTATTAGCATTTTAATTGCTGTAATTCACTTTATTTGCATTTATAACCCAGCATCTGAGGATGCAATCGCATTTCAATCTTTTAAAAAACTTTTATTGGAATAAATAACTGTAGACATTTAAATAAAAACACAAAACTGTGACTGTAGTCTGAGATTATTTACTGACCGTTTTAAATGGCATCCAAATATATCTCCCTCTTTATACTCACTGCACAACATAAAAGTTCTACTGATGCTATTCTTACAGAAACTGAGGGTGGAGGAACACATTCTATAAGTATTCATGAGGTAGTTTTCATGGACCATATATGGATACGTGTAGGAGGTAAGGAACTGGAACAAGAGGCTTGTTCACCTGCAAACATTTTAAAGAAGATTTTAATTTAGAAATATGAAAGGTTTTATTGTTTTATTATAAGGAGAAAAGGTTTTATTGATCTAGGTTTTACATTTTTTAAGCACATGACATTTCCTGGTTTCCTGGTCTTTCACTCCAGAATCCACATAGAGTTTTATAAATTATACCCCTTGAATCCTTGGCAGCACATTGATCCCAGCCAACCCAAGCAGGAAGAGAGTTACTGCCCTCTAGTGTGACGCTGGCATGGTGGGGCAGGTGCTGATGACGGAAACAACTTAATTGGAGCTGAAGTGAAGGTACATCTTAGTGTGTGGAGGTGGAATTAGTACTGGAATACAATCTCGGAGAAAAACAGTGAAAAGAGAAACTTCAGTTAGTTATTGATTAATGATGCTAATGTATGTGTAGTATGAGACTGCGACAGCATTAACTATAGCAGCATAGATGGAAAGAGGAGAACCTGACAGTAACAAAGCCAAGAGGGATCACATGAGACATCAGCAACTCACCTCCCCAGCAATTAACAAACCTGAGTGATCACACTAAGAAAGCAAGAAGACAGGAACCCAAAATCAAAGATCACCACAAAACTCTGTGTCTATAAACCCCCAGCTCTGCTTTAGTGTGGGGCGAAGGAACATAAGTAGTTGTCAGATATTAGATGTAAGAAACCAAATGATTCTTAACATTCCTGCCATGACTACAATAAATAATTAGCACACGTCGTGATTTGTGTTCATTCATTCTTTCAGAGCATGGGGATGCTGGAGCTATGAACAGTGTAAATCATGTTTTGTGTTCTAATTGTGCTATTTTGGGTGCGTTGTCCATTTGAAGACACACAATTTTGCATAAGACGGAATCTGCTTGATCTTGAAAGAAGAGGACAAATTGGGTCTAACTCAGATAGAAAGCCAAGCGGAATGCCCAGATACACATTTTTTCAAAACAATAAGAAACTCTATAGTATTTTGAGAAGCGAGTGCCTTACAGACTTTTGAATGCCTCTTTCCTCTAATAGAGCTTGTCAGATACCCGTGTCTTCCACAAGAATGAATATTGCTCAGGTATGTGGCAGCCTTACAGAAGCTTCAGGGTTCAGGCATGGATTTTACAGATTGTGTTGTTTTAAAAACCCATTTATTTCACTCCTATGTTGTGGCAATATGTAGATAATGGAGGAACGTTGTTTCGTATCACCTGAGTTGTGTGTATATGGTTGAAATGACAATTAAACCCGAATTTGAGTTCTTGACTTTTACTTTGATGTTGTCATTGTATTCTCTAATATTCCTCATAGTGATGTATAACTAAGGAAAACTGACCTCTCTGTTATCTCATTTATATACCAGTAAAACAAGAAGACCAGCATGAATGTTTGAGTTCCTACACATTTATGAATTGTAATAACTTAATTTAAGTTATTAATTTAATAACTTAAATGGCTACATTATAAATAGACATTCTCCACTTACAGTATTGTTTTTCTAAGGATGATTTGTTCTACACAAATTGTTTTGTTAAAAACAGAAGAAATGTGCTGAGTGACCGAAAGAACCTTGAGAACTTTGCATCAGATACAAAGAAATCCAAAGCTCCAGTTATGCATTATATATAACAAGCTCAGCAAACATAACCCACACCATCTGAGTGCCCTTCAGAAAAGATGATCATATCAAGCCCTCAAGCCCTCTCAAGTTCTATCCTAGGTTATTACCTCTTAAAAAAATCTAACAGCATTATGAGGTGCTCTGTTTGCATTCAAGTATGAACTCATAGACCAATTACTTGTTGGACTTCTAATTTCCCAAAGAATGTGTTCACATGTTACCATAGATTTTATTACAGTCCCTTTTAGATTCTCAGGCTTTCACCACAATTCGTGTTAAAAATTTTACTTCTCCAAGTTGTGTAGTTCAGTTCCATTCACATGCGTTTGTAGAATTATCATCAATTATCAGCAATCAGAATTGTCGTCTGGATTCCCCTCTCAGTTGATCTATGGGTTCTTTAACACATACGTATCTGATAACTCTTCCAGTTTGCCTCCACCTCCTCAATCCAGAATATTGACTTTGGATATTCATATAATGACCTACCTCATTTCCCCAGCCTATTTATTATACAGGCTAATGTTTACTTTACACATTGAAAGGTCTTTAAAATTCTACTATTTGCTGTGTGAGCTATGCACTTCATTATGTCTCCCTGTTGACCCATGAACTGACCGTTGCCTGTCCATTGTCCCTGTTTGACTCATGGACCTGCCCATGGAGATGGCCCGTGCCTGCACAACAATAATGTTTATTGGATCTTTGGATTTTATGCCATGCCTGGTCTATTTTAATTTAAAAATCTCTCAATATTGGATCATTAAAAAACATGTCAAATCATGGTTTATATAACGCTTTTTGCAGTGGAGCAAAGCAGCTTTACTTCAATATTATATTATCTTAAAAGACCAATCCCAAATTGAGAAAGCCTATGGCAACAGTGGAAAGAAAAAACTCTATAAAAACTATAGAAGGAAGAAACCTTGGGAGGACCAAGACTCAAATAGGGACCCATCCTCCATGGGTGGCCTGTCAGGGTTTCTTTGTTACAATATACATTGCTCACAAAAATTAGGGGATATTTCAAATTGAAAACAAAGAGAATCCCACAAGAACTGCTGGACAATCTGATCCTGTCCATGTCCCATCCCTGCCTGTGTGAATTGACAGTATTGGGTGACTCTACTGAAAAGTCAATGTGTAACCAGTTTGATATGCTTCTGCCACCCTCATGAATACGTCACTTGCTACTCCATCACAATAATTGAATTTGCATCATAAAACAACTTTCTTTTTCTTTTTCTTTTTTTTTTGATGATCTTGTTTAATGAAATAAAATCAAATGATTCTTCTTTTAATAGCTTAATATTAATTTTGAAATATCCTTTTATTTTTGTGAGCAGGATTATTCACATTATGGTAATTGGACGCTTAGCAAACATGAACTGTCTGGCAACCACATGGAGGTAAGCAACTCATCATGTCATGTTTACATCTTGCTGTGGACCATTTTGTGACCTGAATAACGTTTTAACAATCTAAGTCTGTGCTGGATGTGATTTGTAATTGCACTACCTCCCTCTAATCAATCATCAACCTGAGTACAATGAAAAGGAAGTCAGCAGTAGCCTGCAATTTCATTCAACGGTAATTGGATTGCTGAAATATGACTCTAACAATGACTAATGTCATCTAAATCTGAGTCAGTCTCTACCACAGCTCCAATTCTGATCCTGTTATGAAACCAGTACCCACTGAGACATATGGATTCTGTGACAATACATCAACTGAATACTGGTATAAAACCTGTCTACCTACAGTCTTCAATTTAGGCATGATAAAATATCAATAGTTAGCTCACTGAGGAATTTTGCTTTGCTTAATTGTATTCCTGCTGCCCATTTTGCACCATTGTTATTATAATTATTGTTATTAATTCACAAGCACTTGCAGATCTTCCTAACCTCCAGTTTCAGCTTTGTTTAAGAGAAAATAGGGGAGAAAGAAAAGAAAGTCAAGTAACCTCTTCCAAGCCATTTTATTAAAAGTACAACCGTGTAACCTACGATCTTATTTCTGTGCTATATCTGCTTTCAGACTATCTGACATGTCTATGGCTATTGCAATAATGAGGGAATTCATCATGTTCTCATTCCACTGTCATTTTTGTATATTGTAGAATGAAAGGTATAAAAATCCATGATGGCAGAGCTCAGGGCAATAGAGAATGGGATTTAAAATTGAAATTGAAATGGCCCCCATATTTAAGATTATAGTGAGACTGAGGTGGGCAATGTAACTGAAGTCTGGAAATGAATGAAATGAATTGACGCAGCCAGAGAGTATTTATTCCTTCATTTCTAGTTTAATAAACTTTGGTTAAGGTTGTCACTCACACTCAACCCAAATGCAGAAGCTATTTTTATGGATATGAAGGAACAGCAAATGAAAAGCCAAATACTGAAGTCTGACATTGTAGACTCGTGGATATAGCTAGGTGAAGTATTTGTCATGCAATCATCACTGCAATTGCTGATTTCAACAAGAACCTCTTGAGGTACGCTTTGAATGGATGTATGTAAGACTTTGAATAAAAGGGTATCTTCCTAAGGTGGTATGGTTTCTTCACCAATAAGATCAAATTCCATTTTCTGTTGTCAGGGTTTGTGAAGAAGGGCTTGGGTCACCACTAGTCTGCGGAAGAAATTTAGTGCACTTTTAAAAGCCTCTAGTGATATGCTGGAGATGAGACCAATTTTTTCAGTGTCATTCCCCTAATGATCTGTATGGGTGATGTGGACGTGGAAGGTACCACACCCGCCAGAAATAAAAATGTTTTTTAATACAATTAAAACAATCTATTGGGGTGATTTGGGGTCTATCTTGTAATATAACTTCTAATAAGTAAAATATTTAGTAAAATATAAAAATTTATTCGTATATCTTTAACTATATGTACTTATAATAATTAATGGTTAATGTGGGAGAAGCTTCCAAGGAAATCTGCTGGAAATGCTAGATAGTCAAAAGTACCCAATTATACATCACCTTCCCACCAACAAACTGAAAGTTTAAAACATTTGTCTGAAGTAAGACTGTCACACATATGCCATTTAATACTATAGACAATAATGCATAAAATATTATTCGGTTTGGTTCATCTAGGAAGGACAATCACACATTGAAAATGTGTACTGTGGTCAGATGGAAGCATGGGGCACCATGTGCTCCAGACCAGAGACAAAAAGGACCATCCACATTATTATCAGTCCAAAAGTCAGGGTATGTAATGCTATGGGGTTGTTTTAGTCCCTTAGCAAAGGTAATTTACTCTTATTTTATGGCAGCATTAATGCAGAAAAGTACATTGAGATTTTAGAGCAACATATGCTACCTTTAAGACGACATGGATGCTCATGCATCGCTCAGAGAGTCAATGCAAAATCCCATAATGCACACATTACTAAGGCATGGCTATGAAAAATGAGGGTATGAGTATTAAAATGGCCTGCCTACAGTCCTAACCTTTAGCCAACAGAGAATGTGGGGAGATTCTAAAAAATGAGAAATGGGTCAACAAAGACCTCATACTGCCTCACATATATGATGTTTATGCAGCAATAAATAACATCTGACATAGTTGGTACTCTCTCTGCCAAATCAGCTTTGTTGTGAGAAGGAATGGCAACTGTCCCAAGTTTTTTTTTTTTTTGTTCCAAGCCTGAAATGCAAGAATGGATGTAGAGTAGGCCACCATCAGATTTAGATTTTCAGTCTCTTTATTAGAATACAACCAGGGAATATAGGAAATGTGTATGCAGTGTTTGAAAAACAGCTTCTATAGGCTACATTGTTCAGTGTACCTCCCCCTTCGCCTTTACCAAGTTAACCTGTCTTCAGTCCAATTCAGGAATGGTTTTTAGTCCCAGGAATGGAAAGCCAAGAAAACCCTTTTTTAGAGTGAAAATATATAAATAGGCTAAGATTGGAATGAACATCAATGGAAAAGAGTATTACAAAGAGACAAATGTGAGAATTTTGGGATTGTAATAGTACTATTTCTAAAACAACAAATCTAATCTTAAACCTTTGCACAGATGAAACCAAAAGAACATGAACAATTAAGTGTCTGCAATGAAATAAAAATCAATGTAGGAATGACAGTGTTTATTCTTCATTTGCATTTTAATTCATTACTGTCCCAACTGTTTTTTCATTTGGACAAGTATTTTCACTAGTGGTGTCACACATTTGAGTCCCAATGTACAAGTATGAATCTACAAAGTCCCACACAAGAGCAGTAATAGCAGTGTAAAGCACTACCTGGCATTAGTGCAATCCTTATCCATGCAGCACTGGGAACATACAGATCAAGAAGCTTTACTTACGTACAGACTATAGGCATGGAATCTATAATACTGTCAGGCCAGACAGAGAAGGATGTGAAGACAGACACTAAGTTTATTGAACAGAGACAATCAAAACAGACAGCTAACACAGAGAACCGGTAGTCAGATAACAGACAGAAGTTCAAACATGGGAAATCAGTCCAAACCAGGCAAACGAATCGGAGAGACAGGCAGGCAGACCAACGGAAGCGGAGAAGAGGATCAAAATGCAGTAAGAATCTCAGGGACCAAGCACAATCAGAAATGTTCAAAACAATGTGGTAAAACTTTGCAAAGAAACAGAGATGCTGCCAGCATTGCTGCAGAGGTTAAAGGGGTGGGGGGTTAGCCTGTCAGGACTCAGGACTGTACAAACATGGTTTGGGGACATACAGTACACTGACATAACGTGATCTTGGAGGGTGTGCTTGGGGTCATTAACATAATGGAATACTAACCTAGGGCAAAGTTTTCGAAGGTAACGATGCTGAGCACGTGCACACAACTTCTTTGGTGGAACATGGAGAGACCTGTTAATCCTGTTAATCTGCTGTATGTTTTTGGCCACCATGCTGATGCCCAGGTGTTGACAATCTTCTAATACCCTACGTCATCTTTATGTAAAGAAACAATCCTTTTTTAAGATAAATACCATGCAGTCCTGTATGAGAGAGTGTGAGAGTGATAATACCAAATTTAATCTATTTTAGAACAAGTTGTGCTGACATCAAGATCCAGAATTTTGTGCAAGGTAACATGAGGTATGCCAGTTACATCAAAGCTATCTCTACAGACAGCACTGAAAGCCCCACTGGGTGACACCAAGAGCAGCGGCTAGGCAATCAGGACAGGAAACATGTAATTCTATGAAAAGGGAGGATCCAGCACATCACACGTGTTCCAGTTCCTGCGATATCATATTGAAGAGCTTTATTGATGGTCCATTGAGTCCTAAATCTACCTTTTTGAATAGGGGAGGATCTACCATCAGCAGGCCCAGTAATACTTGTTTAAGTATGAGTACATTAAATAAAAATGTTATACAATAGTTAGTATATTTAAAAATGCTACAAAATACCATTACATAACTTTTAAAAGAGCCAATAAACCTAGAACAGATCCAGTCTGCCAGTTAATACTTTGGTGTGTGGCATTGCTGATAGATGTGCAAGTGTACTCACTGTCGGACTGATTTGCTGAGGTGCATCCAATCAGGAAATATATGCATAAAGGGTGCCAGGGCACAAAGGGGGCTGATACCCCAGCAGGCACTGAAATGGTGTTAGAACTGTAACAGAATGGCAGTGATATTTTTGAGCAATCTCCACGCAAGGGACCTGGCAGGTTTAGTCCTGTGTTTTTCCTGGTTGGTCTGCTCACACTGCCCATTAGATGTGGATCATAACTGAAATAGAGGCTGAATGATCTTCATAGGTTTTTTTTCCATCAAGGCCATCCACTTGTCTGAAGGGAAATGAATAATATCCCCAGGGACGCAGAAAAAACAAAGCACTTGCTAGAACATGATCACTGTTAAAAAAGCAGCCATGAACTAAGGTAGAGGGATAAAGCATATAATTTTGGAAAAGTGGTCAGTGTCAGAGTGGCATGACTGTAGGATCGGAAAAAATCAGTGACAAAGTCAAGTGCAAGTTGTGACCAGCCATGTGAGCAGAAAGTGGAGTTAGGCAGCATATGGGGCATTGCATTGTGTGCATACAGAACAACAAGATACACGTATGTGTCTTATACAGAGCGTTTGCCTAGGGAAAGCCAACTTTGCATGTTATGGTATTGTCCATACTTGGCTGTGAGGGCCTGAAAAGATAACCAAGCAATTGGAAGTATGCAAAATCACTGTGACATGTTAAGGAGGTCACCAGTGTGATTTTGTTCTTTTTGGAGCAACAAGGTTGGCTAGTAAAATACAGGAAGCACTGCAGTAGAAACTTTCGGCTTACATCAAGTGTACAACCACAGAACTGGCATGATCATATATACTCTAATACTGTAATACTGCAAAGAAACAGAAAATCTAGTGGACCTACACAAGTGCAAAACACAAAAAAGAGGAGGCTTGTCTGAGGTTGAGGGAATCCAACCGTCTCATTAAGTTATCTTAAATAGGTATAACTGAGGCTTTGATAATATATGATATATTGTTTGCAATGTTGAGAAAGTCTACATACTAATGTAGTTATGGAACATGAATGTGTTGTAATTGTTACGATCAGTGGTGGTGTTTTGCCGGACCCAGAATGCGGGATAAATATATCCCCACTCCGTATAATAAGAATGGGGAAATAAAGATAACGAAACCAAAACGGG
>JAVSBV010051006.1:0-10899 GCA_033117975.1 Parotocinclus spilosoma
TCAAAAATAAGGAAATTTCTAAGTGACCCCAAACTTTTGAACGGTAGTGTATATATATATACTGACCTTTAAGGCCTGTTATGCATTCCAAGGTAAGGTGGAGGGACAAATTAGGGCTGGTAATGAGGTTATCATCATCATCATCATCATCATCATCATCATCATTGAATAGAAAGCCAAAAAGCTCATGCATCTCTGTCTCATTTCTAGGGCATAGCCAGCCAGGGAGATATAATCTTAGGTCTACCCTGGGGTCTTCTCCCAGTTGATGGGGACAGGAGACACCCTTATCAGATGCCCAGATCATCTCAACTGGCTCCTCTTAATGTGAAAGAGCAGTAGTTCTATTCCAAACTTCCCAGATTGCTGAGGTCCTCACCCGATCACAAAAAGTACAATCGTGGCCAAAGGTTTTGAGAATTGCACACATTTAGGCTTTCACAAAAGATTGCTGTCTCAGGACTTTTTGACAGATGTTGATATGGTATAATGAAATACTTACACTCCTCACAAAAACATTTAAAATGAATATGAAGTGATTAAAAAAGAAGCATTTGATTTTGTTTCATTAAACAAGATAATCTGAAACGCAAATAAAAAGTCAAAGAAAGTTGTTTACTAAATTATTGTGATTTAGTAGCAAGTGACATATTCATGGAGTAGAACAGAAATATGTCAAACTGGATGTGAGTGGCACCACATTAACTGGTCAGTAGGGTGTTCTAGCACAATTAGCCTACAGCTCAAGAACACAATCAAACTAAATCCTTATTAAGATTCAATATATGGAACAAGATCAAGGGAAGGTTGAATTCTAGTGATTTTGTACAGATACCTGCATGCCAGGGTTGAGCTAACACATGAGCAGAGAACTAAAGTTGGCTATCAAAGACTACCCAAAGGGTTCTTCATTGTTTAATGGTTTTATGGAGCAGCTGCCAGTCACACTAGGATTTCATTTAAATTAATGATATCCATAAGAACATATGTGTATCTGATAGTGAAAAGAAAATTATGAGTTTAGTGTCATCCGGATAACAGTGAAAGGTGAAACCAGGTTATGACCTCATAGCGAAAATGGGTGGCAAGAGAGAAAAAGCTACCTTAGCAATGAGCCTTGTGCTGCATATGTGGACCCTTTCCATGATAACTAATATGACTGTCCCTCCAGAAAAAGCAATGCCCTGTCAGGCTTAGTGTGTAATTCTAGTGCTAAAGAGGATGGAAAGGAAAATATTAAGGTTGACCAAGGATCAGAACAGACAAAAGCTCCTCAGAAACAGCCACCAGAGCAATTTTCTGTGAAGTGCGCTGCTTTTAAGTCAGACTGGTTGTAATCCTGTAGGTCATTCTGTATGAGGAAGATGGAATAGTTGTAGATAGCACATTCAAGATGTGTTTAAGAGGAAGGTAAGAATGGCCAAGTAGTTGTTGAAAACAGTAAAAAAAAGAGAAGGTCTTCAATAAAATTCTAAATTACTGGTGTTTGTATAGGATCCAGGAGATGTGTTGGTAGGATCCCCAGAGGAGAATATTATCTGTAGAAAGATGTGAGAAACATCTACAGAGGCAGAGTGTTTAAACTGGGAATGGTGACAGAGAGAGACAATGGCAGATCTTTAACTTATCATCAAAGAAGGTGGCAAAGCCTTTAGTAGTAAGGCTGGATGGGTGAGGAGGAGGAGGGTGGTTGAGGAGTGATGAAAAGATTGCATGGGTTTGTGTGGTTCAGAGGAAGTTGCTTCCAGCTCTCCTTTGTAGATGGATGCACATCAGAGGAGAACTTGGACAGTAGAGTGCATAGGAAATCAGCATCAAGCTTTGACTTCCTCCACTTTCTCTCAGTAGCTCTTAGCTCTCTTTAAGAACCACATAGTACATGCAGCAGGGGCACTCTCATCCAGTTTGGCATGTTTCTCTTTACTCCCATGAAAATGGCTTTCTTTGACTTTTTGTTTGCTTTTCTGATTATATTATTTAATGAAATTAAATCAAATGCTTCTTTTTTTGTTTTATTTCATATTGAAATATCCCCAATTTTTTTAAGCAGTGTATTTGGAGTGAAAAGTCGAATCTTCAAACTGCTGATACATTTTAGAAGCATTTAATATGTTGTTCCCACCACCCCCTTTGGGGTGCACTTATAGTGCACTTGTAGTGTGTACTCAACCTGGCAACGACTCTGCAAGTTTGTGCCAAATCAGATCAGGAGGTAGGGAATACATATTGAAAGTTGTGACAGACAGTGATGAGCTGAGAAAGTCATTCTACTTAGTATAGCTTAAGTGCAGATTTCTCCAAACTGCTAAATAATCTTCAATTTACAGCAATTATGTACATTTAAAATAATTGGGGGATATTTCATTTCACAAATTTTTGTAATCAGTATATTAGCTGGAAGTTTCGGAAAAAAAGTGAGCCTACATCTTCAATACTTTTTTCTCAGAGGTGTGAACGTCTTCTCTGACTTTACCGATCCATGATCTGTTCAAACCACACACTCTGATATCCTCTTAAGCATCTTGAACATCTGCTTTTATTTCTATCCTGGATATGTCCAGCTCCTTGTCTATCTGATGCAGTGGTGCCCCCAGAAATGTGTCATGGGGTGGTCAGATGGGGACACTGAAAGTTTTGGGGTGGCACACAAAGATAAAAACTTAGTTTCATGATATCTATTATTGTAGCATATAGATTAGTTTAAAATTAATTAGCTGATGTACATGGACTAATATGACACAGTGAATATGTGTATACAACTATTGTAAGCATGTACATTACTGACTGATAAGTAATTGAGTATATCAGAGAGAAGCATATTTGAATCAGTTCTCAGAAAACGGCAGTGGGGGGGGGGGTTGTTAGGCAGCGATTTTATAGGTTGGGTGCTGATCTGATGCATGTATGATATGATATTAGTTTTACATGAATAATAAATTGACATGGAATTACAGCTTTGTACTTCCTTAGCTTACTGGGGGAAATTTCTTTGGAGTCAAAATTTACTGCTATTAAAAGTCACCAAAAGATGAATTTCTTATAACCCTTTAACTTCTGCTTAGCAGATGTGCCAATAATTGTAATAAAAAACAAAAAGCACCAAAGCAGAGGGGACCATACAAAAGACTATATACTGGACCACTTTATTGTAGTTCTACCATTGACCATACCAAAAACTTTTGTGGTTAAATATAAGAAAAATGTTTTTTTTTTCATCCAAACAGTTTATTGGTGGTGCCCGTTTGTAGTTTTGGAAACCTGGCTGGGCTGCAAAGGGTTGTGTGTATTTGCTAATATAGTATTTGTCAGATAAAATGTAAAGAAGAACACAATATTGTCTATAAATAAAAACACACCCACAGTTATGAAAGCAATTATATTTTGTCTTTATTGTCAAACTAAAACCAATTCTGCTATTTACACTATACAAGCTAGAAACACATAACACATATGGAGGATTAACACTTACTAAAGGGATACATTATTTTCAGATATGCTATACTTGTAGACACAAAATTATTAAAGAAATGACTGACAATTACATTTACAAAATGAATTTTTATATCTAATAAATAAAACTACAAGGGTGGTAGTTTGAAACAAAAAATAGCTTGATAAATTATTTCTGGACATTAAATACTTTCTAAACAGAGAAAGGTTATTTGAAGGACATTGAGTGAATACATTTTTATAAGTGAATCATTGCTGCTTTTTTTTTTAATTAAAAAAAAGCTCCTATAGATTAAAATAAGGCATTTCATAGGCATCATCTTTGAAATGCATTGTTTTTATCAGCTCCCCTTTGCTAAGTAATTATGATCATCTATCACATCCATGAAGTTAATTTCATTACACAAAGTACACAGAAAAGATACTGCATAACCAAATTTATATTGAATACAAATACACTGATTATTAAATCCTTAATTCAAATTATTTGCAAATGCATTTCCTCTGTGAATTCTTCAAGCTACAACAATCATCAAATGAGATCGATGAGCTTTTAGTAAAAATGGTGTAATGTTAAAAAAATGTATGCCGACATGAAAACACTTGTATGAAAATGTAATCATTGTGTCTTTTCATTCCGAAATGATCTATCAAGGATTAGCTATCAATCTAATACATTAATAATTGAAAGCATTACTGTTCCAACATTACCAGTGAGAATATGGCTTTTGATTAGAGGCTAATAAAGGCTAAAACAATATGCTGAGAGTCTCACAATACACTTACATAATCAATCTGCTTTCTATACAAGCATTCCAATTCCCTGACAATAAAATCAATGCACTACCATAAACAAAGGTAACCATAACATTTTAAATAGGAAAGAAACATGTGTGTATGTATACACACTTTGGCTCATTCTGAATATAGAAGTGATGAGTATTTTAACTTATTTTATTTTTACTTAACACTTTTATTGTTTCCACTGTTGTAGCAGCATAAAATGTCTGAAACTGGCATCAGTCTAAGTATTACCTGTTGAATGTTGAACTGATTTTAGCCACAGGATTAAGTCCTCATTGTAATGTTCCACATGCTCATACTATATACCCAAACATTTGTGCACAGTGAAGAATTGGATCCAAAACTGGGATATTAGTATGGAATTTTTAACCCATTGCTGCTCGAAAGTCATCCCTCATGTACAGTCTTTCCACTAGAATTTGGAATATGACTTTTAGGTCAGGCTCATGTTGGACAGCAAGCCCTGGCTTACTCTCAGCATTCCAGTTAATCTCAATGGTGTCTGATGGAGTTAAAGTCTAGGTTTTGTTTAAGCCATCAAAGTTGGTAAAGCATTTTTTAGGGATTTTGTTTAGCAGGGGAGGGGAGAAATTTTAGGGGCGGTGGAAGCTTTTGAAAATTTCATATTGAAACACTGAGCTGTACTGATCAGCTCAGTGTGTTCAATCTACTGCAACTGTTTGTCTATACCGGTGTATACATTCCATTCTATTCAATTAACTGTTAAGAAAACATTCTGTTCTGTAAAGCTCTGAACTACACACACAGGATTAAAAAAATTTAATCGAATGGCACGGTAACTAAATATGAAAAGACATATATGTGTGAAATATCATTGGTGGTGGCCAAATGCAAGTGACCCCAGAACAGATGATTTACTAATATTCAACACTTCGATACATCCCTAATGAAAATTTCAGTAAGGCACAATTCACATTAAATATCAAAGATTATATAACAGTCGTGAAAAGCTTTTAAATAACAGCTACCATTTAATGTATTGGATTTGTTTAATCCTAGAAAAATATATAAATAGTTAATTACTCCGTTAAAATTTGCATGCCATTCACACATTAAGCCATTAAAATGTTTAACAGACATCTTAAACCATGTATAGTGATTTCACTTGAATATAGAAAATGATCTTTTGATTAAACACGTTACAAAATTCAAAAGAAGACACATGCCTTAAAACACTCCATACGCTGCAATAAATACTTTGTAACCTTACTTTGTGTGAACATTGTAAGGACATCATGTGGTTCCAGTAAGAACTGTTAAACTGTAGGACTCAAGTTGACTTGACTTAAGCACTGTGGACCTACTGCTGAAACAGTAGCAGATACAGGTTTACATTTAAAACACAACACCCCCCTTACCTCTGTTGCCTACATTCTGCCAAGAAAAGACCTGACAACATGACAGCAGAATTAGAAATTGGACAATTGGACAGTGATTATGGTGTATTTGGGCAGATATGAAAGCTGATTTCTGGATCATGTTTGCTTATTAGAACCACTTGAGCTAAATGCCTTTATCTGAACAGTTGATCAGTACAGGTAAAGATGATTCATTGTTTTATCTTTACTAGCCAAATTATCCTCGTGAAGGTTGAAGTGGGTCCAGAGCCTGTCCACAAAACACTGGGAGCAAGGGATGTATACACCCTGGAGAGGGTTCCAGTCCATTTCAGAGCACCACAGCTACACAATCACACTCACTCGTACAAAGTTTCAGTTACAGGTATGCACCATTTAGCGACTGCATTATGTTCTGTGAAACAGGTTGTTGACTGAAATGTAATGTAAATATAAAGTGTATTTTCACAAGGAAACTGTATCAAATGATAAGAAACAGGTAAAAATGCAAGTAAAACAACTGACAGATTTGTTCGACTCAAGCCAGAACCGCAATGATAGACAGTATTACAAACAACACGTGAATGTATACTGTATACTGTATACACGAGAATATACTCATAGTGGGAGTACTACTAATAAGAGGACAAGGCCATGCATGTATTACTGCATGTTCAGTCAAACAGCGTAAGAACGCAAAAGTCTTCTATTTTAAGTCACAAGTTAGTTTGGAACACTGTTTCTGTTCACACATCTTCTCTATAAAGAAACCCTCCCAGATAATTACAGTACATGGCTAACAGTGCCTTCTATGGGATCAGATCGGCAATTCCAAGTAGCCTAAACATTCACTACTAACTCCTATTCACAGCGGGTGAGAAATACAGATTTTTATATTTCTGTAAATGTTAAGACCTCGGTCGTTAATGCGAGACTGGTCATTAAATGGTGCATACCATGGTGAGTATTCAGGCCTAGTGTGAATACCACTAATTCTCAGAATGAGCGCTATAATTAGTGGCAAAGCCACTACAAATCAGTCTTCTGTCATTCAACTAACCTAAGCTAAACTTGACCACACTCTACCCTAACATTCCTGCACATGACTTAACGAAAATAAAAGCTGCAGTTTTTTATTTACAGATTATTACAAAATCAGTCAGGCTGTGACTGTTTCTACAGAGCTAGCTGTAGATCTGCAAGAATAGAAAGAAATATAATAGTATAGCAGAGTCTCTACAGACATCTTCTGTAGGACAGATGAGGACTGACTAGTTTTATAGCTTGTTTGTTTTTTCTTTAAAAATGCAATGCAATGGGTGAGCATAACTTCAGAATTGCATTATTATGGTGACAAGTAGCGCATTTTCTACACCAAAGCACTGCCGCAGAAAAAAGTTTAGTGTTTCTTTTATCTGTGTTGATTCAAGTGTTATTTAAACTAGGACACTGCAAAAATGTCAGCCGAGTTAAAAACATACACAATACATATACACAATAAAAATACCAAAATGTCTCAACTAAGCACACTCTCAATCACACGGCCTTTATCGGTCTTACATGCACGCACAAGCACGCGCACACGCACGCTGATCTGAGACTGTCCTCTAGTGGCCGCCAGCAGAACCACCAGTCCCTGTTGTCCAGTCTATGATGATGAAACTCAAACTCATAATCATAAACAGCACCCCCAAACCAGCAAAGCACGCAGCCTAGGAAGAAGAAACATTTTCAAACTTTTACAAGTCCTTTTCTGAAGTTTTCACACTGCTGTCACACAATATATCTACACTGGCTTAATACATTTGCTCTTAACACATCGTTATTCTGAAGGGCATCTCACCATGATTTTGGAGGTTGAACACATGGGCTCGTCATCCTTGGGGACGATGCGGATGTAAAAGACAGCAGGGAAAATGAAGATGAGGCAGGGAGCTGACGTCGCACCTGAAGGACAAAGAGAAGCACAAATAATCATCAACATTCATGTATACATTTACAAGCAGACATGTTTGACCCTAAAGCCTATGGATACATAATACAATAATACACCTTTCTGACAAAAATATGTACCAAGAAGGAGTTTTTGGAATTAAATGAATGTTTTCTACATCTATACTCTGTATCTTAACAAAAGTATTAGGTCTATCATTCTGGTCTGGGTTATGGCTTTCCGTTAAACAGGGTCATAATATTTCACTGTATTTTCTAGAATTATTGTGAATTTCCATAGATTAAAACTACAATGACATTAGCATTAGTGATTAGAGGTGGGTATTGGAAAGGACTTAACAATATGATATTCATCACAATACATGGGTCTTGATATGATTATGTCACGATACTTTACACTACAATATAATACTGTGATATATCGCTGTATCAGTTTTTGAACACAGCTCTATCAAGGATGCTATGAATATGGTAGCGTTCCGCTCACACACTTTACTCCATATATATTCCTTATATTTACATTACAGTAGCATAAAAAGACTATGTGACTATGATAATGGCCAGTCAATGTCCAGATAACATACTGTTCCACACCACAGTAGGTAATGTGGCTGTTATACACCAAATAAGTCTATTAAGATTTTCACCCTTAACAGTACAGCACATTTTATTTTTATAGCCTCTGAAAAACATCAGAAAAATGTTCCCAGAATGCTATTTTTTGGACCTTGTTTCCTTTGCACAGCTCATGGAGGGACGGAGAAAATATTGACTTAGTATCCTGGTTCAAGGCCAGAGACATGTCAAACACTGAAACTTTTGGATCAATAGTTCATGAGCACAACTACAATTTAACAAGAATATTTTGCAGTTTAACAATATAAAGTCACACTCAAGCACAATACAGTTTTATTAACATTGTTAACAGGTCATCAGTTACCTGTTACAAGTGTTTTACATTAACACTATATAAAACAAAGTTCAGAACTTTTCCTGACAAAGTGTTTGTAAACCTCCATGAATAAGTTGGACTAATCAGCACTGCCATAAAATATGACTGCAACAAACGACTATTTTGATGTCTAGATTGTTGGAGCAAATTACCAAATCCCTATTATGTAACCAATAAGGCTTAATAATTTGCTAATTCACTTTAAAGCCCTAGATAAATGCCTTATTAAAAAATAATCATATTAATTACCTTTGCTTAATGATCATCCTATTATTGAACAAATATTTACATTTACTGTATTTATAGTTGATTGTCTTGGAATGGTCTTGTGTACTTGTACTTGGCTTGCGTATTTATTGTGAATTGTATTATGTCATCGCACATGCTACTGCACATGGGCATTTATGTTGTACTGTGTAATGTATTGTTTTATGTAGTTCTGGAGGAACCTATTGTTATTATTATTATTATTAGTTTCACTGTGCACTGTACTCCACTGTATATGTTTGCAATGACATTATATTAGTATCTCCAACCTTAAACGTGAGACCCATTCAAATTTAAACAATGGGAAAACGTTTGTGGCAAATGTGTTCTCTATGAACAGTTACATTTGAATGTAACTTTGTGTGAAACCTTTCCATCTCAACAGTAACCCTTTGTCCAGATCCCCTGCATGTTATTGGAGAATTACCTACTGAAACTGTTAGTGTTTGTAAACAATCATGTACAACTCCTGTGTTTACTGAATTTGAACACACCTGTGACCTTGACTTTAAGACAATTATGTAAAGTTGAAAATTGTAACGGTTATTTGGAATGTGAACAGGCTAGCTAACCAGTGCAACTAACTTACAGTACAAACTTGTTTGTTCTCCAGCTTGGTGGATGTGTTCCTATGCCAACTAAGTTTGGATTTAGTCGGTAATCACATTTTTGTTAACTCACTAGAAAGGGCTAATGTCAAATCCTTTCCAGCTAGACCGAGACACACACCTTATGATGTCACCAACTAGTCAACAAATCAATTACTTGTCAATTCATTTGGTAGATTTTAGTCGATCACGTCGATTAATCACTGCACCCCTACTGAGCATCCTCTGATCTTTCAGCTTGCATGAACTGGACCTGGTCTAGAAACTGTATGTAACTGTTATGATTGGGTGAACTGGTGACTCACCAATGATTCCAAAAATGCCAAGAATATTTGGGGCGAAGATGACAAGCATATTGATGACAGTTAGGAGTGTGATGGCAATGGCAATATGGCGGATCCAGTTGAATGTCTTATTGGGGAAAATCATCTGTAGGATGGCTCTGCGCACCTGGCGTTCGCAAAACAAGGAGTTTATAGATAAAACAAAGCAAACGTGTACTGGATTAAATCTGCCCAGACTGGGCACTACACAATATGCACCAGCATTTTCATGTGCTGTGAATGCTTATGATTGGTAAATGACTGGGATGAATTTAAAAACTGAAATGTGTTTACTCACTGGGAACAGTACTATTGGCACAGTCAGTGTAACAGCTGTAAGAACAGCCAATCGCACGCAAAGAATCAGAGTGTCGTAGGGTTCGATCTTGCTGTAGGTGTGCAGCAGCTCTGCCTCCACCTTTTCTGTAAGAAGCAACAACCATGGCTAAAATTCGATCCACTTGTTTCATGTATCACAAGCAACAGTCCAGCTATATAACAGTTTCTGTCACTAAAGGCTTTACTTCTTAACAGGGAATTAAGGATAATTGGATAAACTTTTAATATACAGCTACACAAAAAGAAGTGGCTAACAGGATACAACCCTTAAGTTTAAAATTATTCATTCACTCATATTCATAATCGCTTAATCCAATTCAGGTTCATGGCCTAACTCGCCAAAAAGGGCTCAGGGCAAGGACAAACCCTGGACAATCTGCAAAAACACCACAGGGTGGGGACACACACAGGGACGGACAGGCACACGCACACGGGGACGGACAGGCACACGGGGACGGACGGGCCCAGGCACACGGGGACGGACGGGCCCAGGCACAGCGGGACGGACGGGCCCAAGCCCAGGCACACGGGGACGGACGGGCCCAGGCACAGGCACAAGGGGACGGACGGGCCCAGGCACAGGGGGACGGACGGGCCCAGGCACAGGCACACGGGGATGGACGGGCACAGGCACACGGGTATGGACGGCACAGGCACACACACACACGGGGAAGGACAGGCACACACACACACACACACACACACAGGGACAGACAGGCACAGGCGCACACACACACAGGGACAGACAGGCACAGGCGCACACACACACAGGGACAGACAGGCACAGGCGCACACACACAGGGCCAGACAGGCACAGGCGCACACACACACAGGGGCAGACAGAG